>JXWZ01006375.1:0-12324 GCA_000956215.1 Anopheles farauti No. 4 | reverse complement strand
ATTTTATGAAATATTTCCTAATTTCTTGTGAAAAACATCTATAAATGTTTTAAACAATTGTTCTCCACATTGTGTCACCACACCTCCCACCCAAGCAATTTGGTATTTTGAGACGGTAGAGCAAGCTATTTTTAAACGTCCACGCCTGCTTAAACACCTGGCCTTTCACTTGTGCTCGGTTCGCGGCAGTAGTGCTCGGTTTGTGAACCGAATGTTGATTACGCGATTACAGTCGCAGCATATTGTTGCTGCTGACGCAGATGTTTTCGTCCCCGGAATGAATGTGGAAGGGATTAGGTGGGGCGATGATACGGTGCTGGTAATCTGAAAGGGTTGTTTTAAACCAGTTTAGCAGTGCGCAGTTGCGATCGAAAAGAAACTGTGCTAAATGCAGCAATTTTAGTGATATGTGTACAGCAATGCATACCAGGGGATGTAGCTCAGATGGTAGAGCGCTCGCTTAGCATGTGAGAGGTACCGGGATCGATACCCGGCATCTCCAAACAGGAGTAAAACCTTTTTTTAGTGTATAAAATGCTTGCAGAAAGATGGTAAAAGTGTTTAGTTAGGGTAGGGTAGGTTGACAATAATAGGGAAAAAAGACACAGTAAGGTTACTACATTTCTTCTAAACATGTATGACTTTCGGTTCGTTACATTACTAGATGATTAAACACTAGTTTTAATTCTTAAATTATATTTTTTAACTTCTCTTCCAGACATCATACCGGTCGTGCAATCTTCGGATTCGGCAGAAACGCGCGAGTTTCTGAACAAAATTGCCGAACTGCTGGTCGACTATGTGAACATTCAGAACGACCGGAAGGAGAAGATCCTCGACTTTCATCATCCGGAGGACATGAAGAAGCTGCTATCGCTGGACATCCCGGAGCAGGCAGTCACACTGCAACAGCTGGTGAAAGACTGTGCCATGACGCTGAAGTATCAAGTGAAGACAGGTAAGCGGCAGCTGGGGTGTACCATTAAATTTCGAGCAGGAGTTAGGTAAATGTTTACAGTAAGCGAATGGTGAAAAACTACACAGATTCCCTCATACCCATGATTCGTCGTGTTAAAAATGGCGTCCTAATGCGGGTTTTGGGTACGAAATGAGAAAATAACCGGAAAACGGACGTATATCCGGATCAACATCAAACTGAGCCGCAACCGTTTTCGCACAGCAGTCCGAAGTAGCTCTACAAATTGAACCGTGTTTGGGCGACTAAATTCGGGCAAATATGGACGCTTGCCCGCTACGTTTGTGCCTAATGCATTTTGTTCGAGAAACGAATTGAAGCTACTTACGGCGTGTTGTAACAAACGTTGGTTGAATACGTAAGGTGGTGGAACTTTTAGGGTGGATTAGAGAACGTCTTGGGAGCAGAATCATTTATCAAACGAATACCTTGCGAAAATGGAAAAGGTAAGAGTACCGTAGAGCTGTGACTTTCTCATTAGTAGGACCATTTAGAAGCAATTAACTTCACTTCAGAACGTTCGCAAGGTTGTGCGAGCGCGCTTGCCCTATTATCTATTACTGGTGATATTTTCTCTTTTCTTTCAAGTATTCCACGTCACACAAACGCGCACCTAATGGTCGCACTCGTAGGGGAAAGATATCGTATTCCCCGGATATTGCCTACCTTATCTGGTTGGTGTTTATCATCTTTTTCATGTCATGTCCCTACGGGAACTTCCTGTCATAAGCTTCCGCATCTCGAGTGTGATAAGTCGTGCTGCGTACGCTGCTGAAAGCAAAGGATGCGAAAATATTTGCTAACGAAATTCGACACCCTTTATGGGAGGGGCATAAATCTGGCCGCAAGAGCCGCAATCAGGATGATTTCTTTTTACCTTTTTTGTGCAACGGAACCGGCATGGGCAAGCGAAAAATATGGAATGAAAACATCCCAAATCACCCTAGAGTGGGGGTGAGATAGCTGAATATGATGAAATTATATCACAGCAAGCACTTGCCCGTTAAAAACTAAGGTTGCTATTGAAAAGCTGAACTATTGCTTTGATAATACGTTGTATTTATCTTTCATTTTATGCTATTTTTTTAAAATAATTTTTCAATTTAATGTGAAATAACCAGTTCTACATTTAGATTGTATAAAACAGCAACACATATTCTTTCTTCTAAAACGAAATATTTCCATTTCTTTCCTTTTCCATCGTACTTGCATTGCCGTCAAAAGGCACTTTTTATATCCGACGGACACGTGGCCCAGATTAGATCAATAAACAGCAATAAATAGCAAGGGAAACCGGCTTCAGGAAAGGCTAGAACAAGGGACGTGCTTCCGTTCGCCGTATCTGTCGGGGGAAACGGTTTTCCGTCGTGTGTCGCAAGCGATGCGTATGACGAGGATGTCAGCCACAGTCGGTGGCCCAAAGAGTGGCCTGGCAAGTGAAATATGTTAATGTACGATGAATGAGGATTAAATTTTGGATGGTGTTTTTTTTTTTGTGTGTGTGTGTGTGTGTGTGAGCATACTACAGCATCCTCACCGCAAGAGGCAAGTGCCGACGAGCAGATTGTATTGCATTTTATTACCACCTAATTCCATTATCCTTGTGGCTAAAGTTAGCCGGCGTGCGGTTCGCCCCGGGGTTGTTGAAGCTGCGAGTTAAATTTTCACCACACACAATGGAAATGCTCTCCGAGCGGCGGTCGTAGAGGTTTTTCAACGCGCGAGAAGTGGTATGGAAATCAATTGGCGTGTTTGTTGTGGCGGTATGATTGATTGCGCCTTTTTGTTATCATCTCAAAAGCACACCAATGCGATTAATTAATGGTGAACATGTGAGTGGTTTTAGAAAAGTTTCGGTTTAAAAGGGGGTCTTTGGTGGTGTTGTGAGTGAAGTTTTATGTGAAAATCTTATTGAAAATTGTTTGTATAACTAGGAGATGTATACAATTTCTGTGACATTCCTATTTTTCAATCAATTTCTACCGGCTTTCAAAGCTTAGGAAAACCCTAAACCACAAAATGACTCAATTCCTGTAGGCTTAAGGTTCAATTCAATCTACACAATTGAATTACACTTCACCTCTTCAGGGTATCAACATCTACCGGCCACAATGCAATGCCTTTCCCAGTACCGGAAGTGTCGGAATGGTTCACAACCCAGCGGACCCTCTTCTCGTTCGAGGTGTCGCAATAGACGTAGGGAGCACAGGAAGCGGCTACTTTGGTTTTTCTCCATCCCCATAATCCACATCATTCGATTCGGCTCGATGAAATAGTAATCAGGAATGTTTGAGAAGCAGCTCGATCTTCACTCGGTATCCTATCGATGTAATTGAATCGAGATCATGGTCGAAGGGTTGTGTCCTAACATCGTAATCCACCTTTTTTACACCGAAAGTAGCAAGAGAGGGAAGTTGTTCGGTTGATTGTTGACATTCTTCTAGAGACACTCCGGGCCTGATGCAATATGCGGCGGCAGATTAGCCATTTGCTCTGCGTCCGGCGGCAACGTGACAGCGAATGTGAGATTTTAATCCTTTTCACAAACAAATAAACAGACGCTTCCCCTCGGCTTGATAGATTCTTTTTCATCGGTTCCGTCGTTCCCGTACGCTCAGCATCTGTTTAGGTCCGATAGCGGTCGAGCGAGATTTACATAAGCCTTGTTGGGAACGAGGGAAGCTGAATTAGCTATGCGGTTTTTCGCACGTAAAATGTAGGCGAACAGAGTTCTTCCATCTAGTGGAGATGTGCTGCCAGCGATTTGGTGGAATTCATGACTAGGCTGTGGAAGTTTTACGCCTGATTCGTCAGAGGCTCGCAGCAGCTCGTGGCGGGTTGGATTATTACGCAACATTTAGCAGGAAAAGTGATTGTTTCGAGGCTTCAATCCGGCAGCAACATCGAGGCACGCGCAGTACAGAACACCCAATCCCGAACATGAGACTTTACTCCCATAATTAATGATCCAGCTTAAAGCCCTAAAGCCCGTAGGATCTGCTTGATGGATTGAACCGTCCGGGGAGTTCTTCGTTTGGATAGGTCTATTAAAGCCTTACTCTCTCGTTTTGCCTATTTCAGGACATCCGCATTTCTTCAATCAGCTGTCGTGTGGTCTAGACGTTGTCTCGATGGCTGGCGAGTGGCTCACGGCGACCGCCAACACCAACATGTTCACGTACGAAATTGCGCCCGTCTTCATCCTGATGGAGAACGTGGTGCTGTCGAAGATGCGTAAGATTATTGGCTGGGACGGTGGTGACTCGATTCTCGCCCCCGGTGGCTCCATCTCCAATCTGTACGCGTTCCTGGCCGCCCGACACAAGATGTTCCCGGACTACAAGGAGCACGGTGCACGAGCGTTGCCGGGTGAGCTGGTGATGTTCACGTCCGACCAGTGCCACTACTCGGTGAAGTCGTGCGCCGCCGTTTGTGGGCTCGGCACGGACAACTGCGTGATGGTGCCGTCCGATGAGCATGGACGGTTGATTCCGGCCGAGCTGGAACGGTTGATCCTGGAGCGGAAGGCACGCGGGCAGATTCCGTTCTTCGTGAATGCTACCGCCGGTACGACGGTGTTGGGTGCGTTCGATCCGATCAATGCCGTGGCGGACATTTGCGAGAAGTATAAGTGCTGGTTCCATGTTGATGTAAGTATTTTAGAAGTTTCAATTTAGGTAGACATTTTTTTTTTCTGTACGGTAACTTTTGGTCCTTTTCGTGAGTCAATTTTTATTTATAACATTAAATGGCTCATAACTGAATATCTTTTACATAAAATAATGACTAAATTATAATACTGAAAAACAATACTAGGTTTACGAAACGTTAATTTTGCCTTTACTTAAGTTGAAACGTTAAAAAAGTTGAAATTTTGTTTTGAGGTTTAACAAAATTAATTTCTAAACAGAAGAAGTTAAATGAAGATTTTTGTAAGAGAATGAGTAAGATTGCCTCATGACTTTATGACCTTATGACATGAAATAACAATAAACTGTTTTTGTAAAGTAGAAGATTATTTTTTAACTTTAACTTTAAGATTTATTTATTTCTGCTATTAAATTCGCAATTTATTACTTTCAGGCCGCCTGGGGAGGTGGACTTCTGCTGTCGACCAAATACCGCCATCCACGCTTTACTGGCATCGAAAGGTATGTTTTATTCTGCGTGCCTTTAAACTCTTCCGTTTTATTTAAGAACTTACTGCAAATGCAAAAATCGATACGCCTGTTGTCATGGCCCTTCGCCGAACCAGCATCATAGTGCCCAGTCAAGGGCTGCAATTAGGAAAACAACGCGTTTTAATCTACAGCCTTTTTCGCACAATAAACGCACGACTGGAGTCGAACAATTGTGCGACATGAGAATCTGCGCTGGAAGGTAATGGAGAAGTAAAAATTGAACAGGGGAATCTCAATCCCGTGTCTCAGCTGTTCACTTGGCCGTGCGCTTCTGGGAGGTTATTATGTCGGCGAGAAGACTTTAATCACTCACTCGACTGTCAAAACGCTGTCAGTCGGGGTCGATCCCTTGTTATGTGCGTTCCAGTGGCAGGACTCGGTACGGGAACCATGTGTCCCAGGCATTGTCGTTAGTCAAGTCTTTTTGTAGGCTCGTCCAGGTTCAACTGTTCCCGTTCAACTGTTATCGTTATTCAAAATAAGTCTGAATGGTTTGCACTTGGTGTGCAGCGCTGTCCTGTGTGTTGCTTTTTCGAATGTTTTCAACAATGTTGAAGGGTACCTTTATGTTTAATTTTGAAAAACATTCTCTTTCTAT
The DNA here is from genome assembly GCA_000956215.1 of Anopheles farauti No. 4. Taxonomy (NCBI): domain Eukaryota; kingdom Metazoa; phylum Arthropoda; class Insecta; order Diptera; family Culicidae; genus Anopheles; species Anopheles farauti No. 4. Next base: position 6,569 of record JXWZ01006375.1, on the reverse strand, counting down.
GTATATAAAGTACGGAAATACAGGCGAACATAGAAAAAGAATGGTCCGCTTGTATGAAAGGAAAATTAAAATACCAAACCCGTGAAAAGTCAGGAAGCTGCTTCCTGGTCACAACTGGCACACAACACCCGAGAGCGTTTCCAACGTCATGCGTTCAAAATCGACCCTTTACGGTTTCCTTCCCCAGGAATGCTTATTGATTTTCTTTCGTCCGCATCCGTGGCTTCCGTTGGCAAGTGCGGAACGGAACGGAGACTGCTGTAACTAATTGTTACGAAATTAAATTCCTCCTATAGTTGGAAAGAGGCAGAGGTTGCATGGTGTAACAGCTTGCAAAAACATGTGCAGCTGACGGAAGGTGTTATTAATTTTCCGAAAAATCGATGCTGAAGAATGGAAAACGTATACATATTACTTCGGGGAAAAATATCTTGAAATCTTGAAATCTTGAAAAAGAAAAATGATTAAATAATTAAAGTTTGCGTATAAGACCAATGCTTGCGCTATATCAAAAGTTAACGCCTTTTAATTTGATATCTACTCAATTAATCACGTCACCATCTAAAAAGTCAATCAACACTTTCACCAAAATCTGTCCAATCATTAACATTACCGCAGCACTCAATTGAAAGCCTCATCAGCCGGGTAAATTTTCACTGCACTGCCATGAAACTGTCATTAGCCTAAAAGCTTTTACAGATTGACGTAAAAACCTCGCCAAAACCACGGCACACGGCAGCAGAATGCCGGTGCCGGTGAAAGCCGGCTCAGGATAGAAAGTTGGTGCTGGAAAATGAATTGTAATTTTATGCTAATCCAACCCGGTAGACCACAAAAGCCGAAGGTTTTGAGGGAAACAATCGAGTTTTTTTAATTGCATTTCCATCCTCGAAATCAATTAACGAGAATCAGCACAATTTAACACAGCATAGGTGTGCTAAATCTTTCAAAATCTAAAAATGACTTTTAAACACGTTGCGGTTTAAAAGATAGAAAGGCTCCTTTAATATAAATTGCAATGATTGAAACGAAAGCAGTAATTAAATTAATAACGACGGTTTCTCTTATATTCTCGTTCTGTTAATTATTATGAATTTGTTAAAAAACGAATAATTGAACATTTTTCGGGTCTCCGATTCGAAAACAACATCCACGAACAGCGCCATCTTCCTTACTCTATTATAGGTATTAGTGTAAAAGGCTACTAGGATTATACGCGAGTAATGCACACTGAGAAGTGAGTTTAATTGGTGGGATCAAGCGGACTGTTTAATCCCTTTTAGAGAAATAGCTACACCTGTGTCCTGGAAGTAATTGTAAACTTGAAATTAGCAACGAGATTACACTTCAACGTAAAAAGTGAATTATGAGAATGTTGCGGAATGTATTACACCCAAGGGTGCAATATGTATATGTTGAGGTTTTTAGTTTCCTTTAAGTTTATGTTCATTTTGAAAACATAAAAAAAAGTGAAAAGGTAGTTGAAACCAACTCAATTTTTTTCGATTCTGAAAAACTTTATCACACATTTTGCCAAAATATTCATTGTTTAGTCCTGCGCAAGACTTACTTGCTGTGCAAACACTGATAAGCACCCAGTTTGATGCAAATTCGTTGTTTTATTATTACACCACACTCATCGACCCGCGTGTCAGCTTCATAAAAAGAGGTACAGTCGCTGTGTACATAAAATTAATTCTTAAACACTCCTCTGGGTGTTCGCGTGTGCGGCTTGAGCGGTTTTGGGATGCTGGGAGGGAAAATTTGTCACCACGAGGGCGCCTTCTGTCTGGAGGGGAATAAAAACGAATCACTTGCAACCCCTTTATTATTTTCCCGCACATCCCGGCACTGGTATCAGTTGCCAGATTTCGTTCAATTTCATTGGTGTATGTGTTCATGTTCCTTTACTTCTCACTTCTTTCAGATGCGACTCGATCACGTGGAACCCTCACAAGCTGATGGGCGCACTATTGCAGTGTTCGACGATTCACTTCAAGGAGGATGTAAGTAGTGTCGTTTTTTTTACAGTGATTGAAATATTCGTGCCACCGTCGGCAGGGAGGAAACTGACTTGAGGGATCGCTGAAATGATGGGCTCGTAAATCAGGGTCCGTATTTAATTTGCGCCATACGTTACCCATCGTTATGACGGGCGCAATGTGAAATAAATGTGCGTTCGTTTAGCGAGCAACGTATACCACAGTGGAAGTTTGAAGAGAAAAGCAAAAGCAATTGGTTGCATAAGTTTTCATGAACGAAGGCAGAAAGAGAATCGAATAAAAATTACCTTCGGACTTTGAAGCCTATTTCTATGCAAAAAAAAACAAAACTTTGAGCTACTGAAAGACAGCAGCTGGAATGTGAAAGTTTAGTCCTGTAATCCTTAAATCCCTGCTTCTCATCGTCAGTGTTTGATGAACGCATCCAGGCAGAAGTGCTCGAGTAAATTGATGAACCGTGTTCGCATGGTGGTAAAGACAGAGTTGGAAGTTTTATTTGCTCTACGATTGATTGCTAACCGAACATGATGACGCTGAGTAAGCGTGTTGAAATCCACCAGATGTGTTGGTTTCCATGCAATGCTTGCTTTGATCTCAAATATTTTTAAAACAATGAGTGTTGAATTTTGCTCAGTGGTTTTATTTTATTTTAAATAGTCAGATGTATACAAATATGAATAATTTAAAATAAGTCAAGATTCTTTCTACGATCATCTTAAATAGCAAAGATATACGTTTGTTCCATCACAATTTAACTAAAATAAAAAAGTCATGGATTCATTGTGATATTTCGAAATAGTCAAAATTGTCTTTCCAAACCTGACTATACATTTCGATAATAGTCAATGCGATTAAGATTTAAGACCATGACTGTGAATTGATTGTTATTTTGATTGATGTTATGAACTGTATTGATGCTATTCCTTGATAAACTATTCCTTAATAAACTATTCCTTGAGACATTGTGAGAGTAAATTTTATACTATATTACTGGTTATTATTCTATCATTACGATTTTGCTTACTTATTACATCCCCAGGGACTCCTGATCAGCTGTAACCAAATGTCGGCCGAGTACCTGTTCATGACGGACAAGCTGTACGACATCAGCTACGACACCGGCGACAAGGTGATTCAGTGCGGTCGGCACAACGACATCTTCAAGCTGTGGCTGCAATGGCGTTCGAAGGGTACGGAGGGCTTTGGCAAGCACATGGACCACCTGATGGAGCTGGCCCAGTATGAGGTGAAGCGCATCAAGCAACAGTCCGACAAGTTCCACCTGATCATGGAACCGGAGTGCGTGAACGTGTCGTTCTGGTACATTCCGAAGCGTCTGCGGGGTGTTCCGCACGATGCGAAGAAGGAGCAGGAGCTGGCCAAGATCTGTCCGATCATCAAGTCGCGCATGATGCAGTCCGGCACGCTGATGGTCGGCTACCAACCGGACGACCGGCGCCCGAACTTCTTCCGCTCGATCATCTCGTCCGTCGCCGTGACGGAGGCGGACGTCGATTTCATGCTGAACGAAATCGACCGCCTCGGGCAGGATCTGTAAGCGAAGGGCTAGTGGTGTGCTAGTAAATTGAACAGTAGAATCCCTTTTACTCGAGCGTAGTAAATTGTTCTGTGCGCAGGAGGCGTGTTGGAAGCGGATCACTACCCGAGACACGAGCCAACATTCTCTATCGCTTACTGCCACTGTGGCAGCGATCCTGTGCGCTGGTAACAAGCATTTTAAGAAACGAATCAACCAATGAGTATCAGTTGTGAAGACATATCAATATCTTCAACAAAATGTTGTGTTTTGGAAGCCAAAAACTAAACGAAGGATGAAACCCGCATCATTTATCAACGTTGTTTATCAAAGTGTCTGTGAGACATTACTCGTTAATAGGTTACGTTGGTCCTAGTTGTAAATCGTTACGTACTCTTCTCGTTTTACTTTTTTATGTTGGTAACGTATGTCAAAGACATATCATTTTGTTATTTCGATATCAACGGATGCATTTAAAATTTCGCGAGTAGTGATGGAGATCTGTCAACGACATACTCCATGAACTAGCACTAGTTTCGGACAGTTACAGTATCGTGATTCTGTTAATCCTTTTCGAAAACTGCAAATCGAATCTATTTACTGAAACTTTGACTGTTAAATCCCTGCCCTGACGCAGCGGCAAAGAAATATATATACAAGCAAGCTGCAGAACAAACGAAACAAAACGCTAGAGAGATATATATACATATGTACACACAAAGTATATACACACATACACGAATTACGACTTATTATGCAGCGTAGCATACCGTACACTCACGTCTTCCCCAATGTCCCTGTTTCGCGGCCTTCGTGGGCGCGAATGCAGCGATCCTGTGCGGCAGCGCAATGTTTGACTAGATGTTCTTATTTCGCGTTTTAATCGACACATTTTCATCACAACATCTCGGTGTTTGCTGGATCGATGTACTCTTATTCACGTACGACGGTTGGACAAGATGCATATTGAACAAATCTTCCGAACCCCCTGCACCGGGCGGTTGCGGTTGATATATGTGTAGTGTTGCAATAAGGTGATGAGTGTTGTCGAAAAGAACCATAATCAACTGACTAAAACCGGATGCATTTACTAGAGGCCAAGCTTTAAAACAGCCAAGAAGTTCATGAGTTGTTCAGTCCATATGTTCTATTCGCATGTCGCAGGATTGATTTATAGGTTATCCACTTATTTCTGTTCCAAAGATTGTCCGTTCTCACCGGGACCGGGCAATGGTTGTAGATTGTAACAATGTGTAAATATTAGGCTTTTAGGCTCTGTTAATGCTTAATGTCTCCTACCGTGGGCAAACGCATAGTCACAGACAGAGTGTGCGAAGTATCCGGAGTGTGTAGTGGCCAAGACAAAAAAACGCTAGCCGCGGATGATGTAGTAAAACCCTGACTGAGAATGTTATCGCCACGCGAATATTGTTAAGCTCCCCGAGTGGAACACTGTGGAAGAGAGCTCTGCAAACGATGTAGTTTTCGGGGTTGGACAGTGATCCCAGAGATAAGATAGGCTGTTCAGGTAGGATGTGATGCTGCGCATCCGGATGTTGGATGATTTTAGCGAATGGTTATTAAGTGTGCCAGAGTCTAGTGCGAGTATGTGAGCGGAATGTGAATGATAAAAGACGCGGCAAACGCGGTAAGAGACTTTAGCTGATCGCTTATGTTGCTCTGTACCAGCTGTATGTTTTAATCCTTTCCCTCACACTCTCCCTTTGTATTATACACATAGTTTTAGGGGTTACACCATTTTTTGTTTGCAGCACAGTGCTTTCGATACCGATCCGTTCCTTACTTTACCTTCCCAACCAAAGAGTGACAAACGCATTTGCGAGGTGTTGTGCGAGGGCTGCAATCTGAAAGCACGCCACGAGGGTAGGTTATATTGTAAACGTAGTCTATTAAACTCCAGCTGTGGCAGCGTCCGGCTACGAAGGAGCAGGAGCAAAATAAGCCAACACACCTGTAAACGAATATATAGTTGGTATGATTTTAAGTAGAGCTCTAATTTTAAGGTGCTTCCGGAACACCGCAAGCCTTCCCGGGCTCCACCGGGAGGCGTGCTGGTAAAACGGCAAGCTAAAACGACACAAAAACGCTCAAAACAAGCAAACATAACGACAAAATCACAAAGTCTTCCTTCAAATGAAATGTTAATTAATCGACGATTCGCGCTCACTCTCAGATACGCTCGTTTGCCGACGTGGTTGGGATGGGCCGCACCTGCCCATCCCATCCTGTCCTGTCTGTATATTTCATCTCGAAAGTGATGTCGAATCGTTCATGTAATGTAATGTGAGCAGAGTGTTAATGACAAACCATACGCAACAAGAAAACAAAACATTAGCAGAAACCGCGGGTGGAGTACGTACGCGTACGCATTAGTTTGCTTCAGTTGCATCGGAGTTGCATTAAGCATATATCGGTAGCGCACAGTACATGGCACGTACGTTATTATTCAGCCATTTGCGTTCAGCTGGTGTCAGCTCGTCGGCTCCGGATTAAAATTGAAAAAAAAACATCCGCTGCTTAAATTATCCTCTCAAGCAACCTGCCAAGTCCTGTCGAAGCACATTCAGAGCACCCAGTGCTCTAGGTGCGAGCAAGCAACCGTGCAATGCCATAGAATGGAAATGCGTGTAACGTGTTATTAAGTATAACAAATGGAGAGAAAAAAAAAGTGCGAAAATTATCCGACAGACCCCCATAGCCAACAAGTATCGTTCAAAACAAGCATAAAACAAACTCATAGTGAGCAGAGAGAAGCACAAACGCATTAAACGAATCTCCCTTACCTAGATGTTATGTGTTGTTGAAATGAAATACAATAAAAAGTGGAACGAAAAACAAAGCGAACGGAAAAAAATACAAAACAAACGCAAACTAAACATGAGCCAACTAGTGTCATCCTGATAACGCGAACAAAATGCATAAATAAAGACGTATTAATTATCTATTGGAAATCGTAGCTGAAAAATTCGTATGGCTTGCGTAGTGTTTCATTTTTGTTTAAAATACGA
>JXWZ01006374.1:0-13307 GCA_000956215.1 Anopheles farauti No. 4 | reverse complement strand
TTCAACCGCCGGTGGGAACTGATACGATGGAAATCGAATTGCATGGTCGCTCTGCGTTCAAATCTGTTTACCGGATGAAGATTGGTTACGATCATGCTGCGATCCGTTGAGCAGAACTAGCGAGAACGACGAAGTGGAAGTAAATCGAAGGACGATTTTCTGCCCATTAAGAAGGAGGATACTGTTGTCTGTTGTCTTCTTCACGGCTTCTTACGACACGCTCACACATCTTGCAAGAAGGTTGATTATTGTGCGAACCGGGCGGTCTGTAACTGCACTTTCCTTCTACGGAAATGTAAACCGTGCCGGCCATAGACCCGATGAAGTCGTCTTCTCCCAGCCGCTCGCTCGTTTGCTCGTTCCGGACAGAAGAGTCACCGGCGGCAAGGTGTAATTGGGTCTGCATGGTGATTTGGCGCTCGATGGAGATGAAAACGAGATTTGATCTTAGCCTAGATTTGATACTGGTAGTTTCACCGATGTTCCGGATTGTTGACCGGCACGGCCTGCAGGCAGGTGTGTGGCTGCAGGCAGGTTTGACTGCGCCATTAGTCGTCATGGTGTTTTGAAGATGATAAGCACTTTTTGAAAATCGACCTAAAGGCGCTGTTTGGTAGAAACGAGTGTTTGATCAAATCTGTATTTCAGACGTAAGTCTAGTCCGAAGAGCCTCGTACTTCATTTCGTTTCAGGAAATTGAGGTATAAATTTTTGTCGATTCTGGAAATGTTCCTGTCCCTGGGCGGCGACACATTCCTAGCTTGAGTTCACTGCAGCCGGGGAATAGTTTTCTTTTTCCACTTCAATTGGTTTCACGCCATCCAGAAGTGATTTATGAAGATGCATGCATGAGAAATGCTCGGGAAACCGTTCTGTTTTCCCCCGAGAGATTTAAAAGAATCCGGGTTTTGAAACATTTCCACGCAATCTGCACAGCGTGCATATGCGCCTGAAAGTAGACAATCCGTAACGCGGCACATTGAAAATCGCTTCTAACGCCCCTTTCCCACCGTCTACTCCACAGAGAAACGTATATCTCTCACCGTAACGAACGCCTCGATACCGCTCGTTCCGGAGCAGCTGAAGGCATCGCCACCGTCGAAGCGCAATATGCTGCTGAAACGAAACGGCACGGCGAACGGAACGCTCAAGACACCGCTGAAAGGTAAGTAGCGTAGTATGATTGATGCAGGTCGGGCGTGTTGTAAGCGCCTGCAAGGTATGCAATCCGGAGTGCGCTCGCGCACAGTGTGCGCTGTAATAGTAGGGTGGGTTTCTGTCTACCACGAATTGGTTATTATTATAAAACGAATTTCTTGTTCGGATTCTTTTAAATTAAATTAAAAAATGCTTAAAAAATCATGTATTTTAAAACAGTGAAAAAGTGAAATTGTGAAAACAATTACTCGACAATTTGGGATGTCGGAAACGTTTGATTATTTTTGGAGTTTGACTTTTTTCAAACGCTATCTGATTTGAAACATTCATGAAAGGCCTTAATTTACGATGTTTAAGCATTATTTGATAACCATTAATTTGGTTGGTTTACAGTTTTGCTAATTTTTGTGAATTTTTATTAATATCTTCAACGTGCTTCAAAAACTCCAGAGGCGATTTGAACATTATTAAAAAAGTGTCACGAGATTCTCAAGATTACTCTCTACTTGGTACAAAGCGGAAACTGAACGACTTGATCCCTCACGCGTTGGAAAATCATCCATCGTTTCCGTCACCTGTACCTGGATCGATTCCCAGGCTAAATTCCACCTGGTAGCCCAAATTAACTAGATCCACCCGATGTATGGTTGAGCAGTCTATACTACCTTTACACTTAATGTAATTTTTTAGCATTTTTCACAAGCCAGTAAAAAAATGTTCGCCATCATCGGTGTCCGCGCACTTCATAATCAATGTGAGAAACATGCAATAATCGCTCCAGTTAGCTATCAACATTATCAACCCAGCTTTGCCGCTGAAAAACCGCACTTAGCACGGCGGTTACGTAACGGTGTCATAATGTTATTACCTTCGTGAGGCCGTAAAATAGAAAACGAAATTGAACATCTCGTGCCAAAAGGAAAGCAAAACTTCCCCCCGAAACCAATGATTAGACGCTTGTTTTGGAGCTTTCCTCTAAAAAGTGTGAGATAGAGCGCTGTTGCTGCTCTTTCCCAACAGTCCGTATTTACGCCTGGAAGTGCCACTGGGGTGGTTTTGGGAACCTCGCGTGTTTTTATGGATCTTATGCGCACAATCACCCTTCGATTGACCTCATCTAATGGCGGTACCCGGTGCCAGTCTGGCTCCGGTTGAGCGATTGTGAAAGTAAGCGGCAAATGATGTTGTTTGCAGAAATTGAAAGAAAAAAAGGCCACTCTGAAGTCTCCCGAAATTGCATGACCTGCAAGCAGGCAACGCACTTGAACCACCAAACGCGTGGTTTACGATCCTCTCATCTTTTCGTGGTTTGAGGAAATAGCAAAAGAAAAAACGACTAACCTGCTACAACCGAAGAGAGAGTTTTTGCACGCTTTTTTCTGTTGCTGCGTTTGCTCGATTGCTCTACGGGAGGATTACTTTTAGTGCAAATCATCATGGAATGATAAAAATTGAGGGGAAAACTTTGGGTGCACCCATTCCGCGCGAACTGCAGTTTTCGCGCATTTATTGAATTTAATTATTTAGCGAATAATTTATAACGGCACGCGAATCATTTCATTCATTTCCTTTTTCCCTGGCGGTTTCGTTTCGATTTCGTCTTTCGTTTGCGCTGTCGGTCGAATATTTATGCACATTTTTGTGTGGAAATATTTATGCTCGGCGTTTTGGTAGCCACGCAGTTTTGGATGCAATTTTATTCGGCTAAACGATCCAGGCGTGGGCTACGTGCATTTCCGAGTGGATGGATTAATTGTTTTATTTTGTGCGCGTCCGAGTTTCGTTCTCGGGATTGGTAACACGATAAATATGTAACAATAAGTTCTGCTTATGTTTTTGTGGTTTCTATCGTAAAACAAATAGGTTGAAACGTGTTGCAACTAGTAAACCGCTCCACCCGAAGGACGTGACAAACGAACGTGCCCGTTGCACTTCTCTGCATTTGATGCAGTTTTGCACAGAAGGTTCTAGCCATTCCTTTTCTTTTTGCCGCCTCCACTGTGGGTTAGAATGTGCGTGCCGCCTCCCACGAATTGCAGGTGCATTGAAGATACATTTCGTGTTTAAACTGAACTAATTTGGCTGGCTTCTAGCTGGCTGTTTTTTGTTTGCGAATTTATTCTTCAACCGGCATGTGCATCCATGCGGTAAACAAAGGATGAAGCGAAAATCATTCGAACCATTTACCACCCACAGCCGCGTGGGCCGAGTGTTTTGTCTAATTAAATAATTGAACGCATAACGCTGTGAGAGAGTGTTTATGCTCCTGTGCGTTTGTGCTGGGTGTTTATTTGTTTGCATCGTGATTCTTCTGCACCGTGAACCTCGGTTGCGCGTGAAATTGGCCGACAGACTGGCAGGAAAAAGCACCACCGGGCTCATTAGCTCGTTTACGACGGTCTCATCGTCGAAAGTGAGTTCGTTGAAAGTGTTTAAAACATTAAAGCTGCCCTACGGTAGGTCTGGTACCCGCGATTATCGCTAATTTTCTGCGTCTCATCAGTTCCATAAGTTAGTGTCAGTTATTGACCAGTAACTTCCAGCGTTGCCAGTTTTTTTTTCCACGCCCGATTCTATCGAAACCGGAAGGAAGCCGGTGGTCCCAGTCGCAGCTAACGATTCCCTTTCGCGTGTGGATGTGTGATTTTTTTACCTTTCAATATCGCAATGCTAATTGAGTGCGACGAAGGTGGATTTATTTTTAGCGCAAAGCAGTTGGCGTACCAAAACTAAACCAAACGTTGCCCTTCCGCGCCGATCGGAAGTGGATGCAAATGAGTGGTGCGTTTGTATGCTTTGGTTTCTCTCCCTCTCTCCTTATCCATCCTATCCAGCCAAAGCCAAGGAGAGGGGCTTTCGAAGGGCGCCCGTTCGTCTGATGCACGTTTTATTTCTACGTGGTTGATTTATGCAAATTTATCCACGCACAAATGCACTCTCCTGCTCGATAAGTTCCCGCGTCTGTCAGTTGCGGCACGGAATGCGAACGTGTGCGTGAAAACTTTGTGAGAATGTTTCCATTGAATAAAGCGAAAGTGTTGGGTAAATAGTTAAAGACACAGAATGTCTTTATCAGGAAAGGAAGCCATGATGACTTACAACGTTTCTCCGGTCAAATATAATTGTTTTGCTCTATAAAAACAGAACAATTAGCATTAACACGAGCGATAAAAAACATTCAAGAAGAGTTTTAAATTAAAAAAAAAAAGATTTTGAATATTTAGTACAATCAATCGAAATCTGGACATAGAAAAATTTATTTTATTTAAAAATTAAAAAAAAAATCTCATTTAGAAAAAAACTTTGTAGGAACTTTTATTTGGATTTACTTAACAAAAATGTGAGAAAATTTATTATTTTATTCCTTTGGATATTTCGAATCTCTCTTTGAGTAATTAAAACACACTGAATTTATTATTATTATTACCCTTTTTAATTAAATTCTAAATCAGAGAAAAGACCTCTTCTGATGCATGCGAAATCCTCTCACGATAGTTTTCTTTCATGCTGACTAGTTCGTGAATGTTTTTCGTGCCTAGAATTTCTCATACACCCTTTTGTCTAGAGCCAGACACTTCAATCACACGGTTCGTTACTTTTAGTGGTAAACTTTTCCCTCCTCGCTATTGATCGCTTTCCTAAGAGGGTGCGCAAAAAAAAGGAAAAAAAACTTACATGTCATGATCCACCTTTGGTACGAAAGTGTTTCCTTCGGTCCATCACACACCGCTCCGACAGAGTTCGTGCAAAAGTTTCAATTGTGTCTTTACCGCACGCGGAATTTTTTCCACGGGAGAATGTTAAAAATTTGTCCGCACAGGAGTAATCCGCTGTTTTGCGAGGAGAAACGCCAGGCTGTTGTTTGGCGTTGTTTGGCAAAAGTGCGTCACGCACTGGCAGGAATGCAATCAGATCAGCCAGGGCAGAAAAATGCCGCAAACCTCCGAAGGTGAGGCGTGTGTGTGCGTGGAACGGGCGGAGAGCGCATTTGTCTTCGTTTAGCTTGCGCCTAGCGGCCACTGGAAAAAAAATGAAGCCGACAGGAGTGGCCAGCACCGGTGCGCTGGCATGTAATTAAACAGTAACCATCCCGGTAATGCTGTGTAATTACCATTATCACTCCACTTCGTCTTAATGAAGTAATCGAGACCGCATCGAAGCGGGCGCAGGCAAGCAGGGATTTTTACAACAGAACATCGCACCAACCACATGCTGCCTACCACTCTTTTTTCCGGGGGAGGCCTGGGAGTTTGAAGCCTAAACAGGCAAAACTGTGTGCGATGGAGGAAAGGCATGATTTGGGTTCGTTCCCCTCCTCTCTCTCTCAAATCTCCACCCCCACCAGCAGGTCCACAGGGAAATGGGTCAAACATAGAGAGGCCCCTGGTTTGTAGATTCTCTCCCGGAGCTTTCTTCGCACCCCCAGCGCTGGAATCAGCATGGCACGGCCGTCGTCGCCGTCGTCGTCGTCGTCGTCGTCGTCGTCGTCGTCGACCGCATTAACGCAGCACATTGTGTACGGCCTAGATTTTTGCGTGGAAAAATACTTTCCGCTTGCCGTGCGCGATCGGGAGCCGGTTGGAAAACGTTATTTGGCCAATGTGGAAAGAACGCGCGCGGTGTGGGGAACGAAATGCCCCACAAATCTCCAAAGCGCGCGAGGATTTCCCATCGGAAAAATCGACCCACAACCGGGCCGGGTCGGATTGATGGATGGAAAACGCGCGTAATACGGTTTAGTGCGTAGATAAGCGTATTATGGCGTAGCGTTCGGCAGAGTGTATGAGAAAAACTCTCCCCCCTCTTCCCGTGCACGCTAATGGGAACCGCGAAATTGACAGGTTACTGGTCTTGTTCCGTATCGGGCACCTGACTTGACTGGCGCGCTAAAGTGCCGATGAGATTAATTGATTTTTGCGCACGTAAAAACAGCGCCGTTTGTTGATAGTCACAACCCACGGAGGAAGGTAAATGGGCTGAATTGAAAAGAGAGACAGAGAGAGAAAGAGAGAGAAAGAGAGAGGGAAAAAAAGGAAGCTAACTGTTCAACTTGATGATTTCCACTGAACGTTAACCTGTCCGCAAACAAATCGGAAATCTGTTTCAATCGGCAGAAGGATTTGTTTTGTTCGAGAAATCGATTAAAAGTCGTTAATGCCGTTTTTTTTCTTGAGTCGGTGAAATATAGCGAAACATATCTGTTGCTCCGTTACCCGAATAGAGTTCTCAATCGCTTTAATTTGTTTTCTTTTTAAATATATTGTTCGGCGAAGAAACGCAAAAAAATTATTTTTACATTTTTACATAAAAATATTTATGATTTTAACGTTATGTTGTACTATATTTGTAATTATTCTGAATTATTTTTTTACTTTCACATTACTTTAATCGTTTTATAATTTTCCTCACTTATGAGTTACATTTTCACTTTTCATTTCATGTTTTATCTTTTTTTTTCGATCAGCTCAATATGAAAAGTAATGTTTATAAGTAAATGTAATTGTTGACAAAATAGTCTGACAAAACAATATGTTCTACAACATTTATAGAATCAAAGCCTCGAGTTTGAAATAAGAGACTTTCAAACCCTATAAAGTAATGCAAAAAAAATACAATATTTCACATGCATATTTATAACTTAAAGTGGAAATTAAAACAACAAAGACAATTGAACTAAAGTCTTTCTTTAAGCTGAGAACTACATCACTAATAAAAAATATACTAAAATCTTCGTATAAGTAAATTTATTTAATTTAGATTTTTTTTCTACTGCACATGTTTTAAAAACTCAATTAAAATGAAGAAAATTATTTAATCGAGCGTAGATGAATATCATCATAACATTCATCATCACCGCGCATTCCAGATTGTTCATCTATGTTTCAAATCGACCATCTCACATCTTCCCCGCAGTGATCGCTACAGCCAATGCCACCGAAAATGATCGCGCCCAATCATACCGAAATTAACTGCATACCCTAAATTACTCCCCGAACTTTGGGCTCGGTTGCGTACGATTTTTCGACATGAAACGACCAGCTTTTCGGACCCGCAATAAACACACATCCAACGCCGTCCAATCATTGCTTCGATCGATCGGTCCGTCGATCCATTCGTTGACGATTAAAGCAATAAGCCTCCAAGTGCTGGTGAGCTAAAACATGCCTGGGATCGATGTTACAACGCACATTCCCCGTGTTTGTTGCGCACATCGATCGCAACATAAACATCGCCGAGCGTTCGAGCGGGTGTTGTGAATGAATTTTCAAGTTTTTTTCAATGTTGATTCGGTTTGTTTTTTCCCCCTTTTTTTCTCTTCTCTCTGCACACCGCCCGTGTATCTGCTCGGGTGTGTTAATCCATTAAAATGGTGCGATTAAACAGATTCCAGCTCAATCTCGGTGGAAACGGCAAGGGCTACGGCGCACTTGGCGCACACTCGTGATCATGATCTTGAAACGGTCGATCAATCGAACGCGAATGTGTTATACCTGTTGCTGTTGGCGGGGCATTGAAATGTGAAATCGTGCTAAAAGCCACGGCAATCGAACGTAAACGCGTGACACATGACGCGCGTGCCATGCGTGGTGCCCAGGAAAAATGTTGCCATGGAAAAAAGAGAAAATCGCATCGGAAGTGTATTGCCTCTCGGGCAAGCTACAGCTCCACTTCCGCTCTGGGAGGGGGAAGGTCCCTCGATTTGTCGTTGTCGCAAGCGTTTATGTAACGCGTTTCCATCTCGGCATTCCGTGCCGGTCGATGATGCCTTCGTTAGCAAAATTGGCCGCTCCAAACACGCCAGTTACCTAATTGACCGACCGGCGTTGACTAAATCTGCGACCACGGCAAAGCCGACCAATCGATTGGTGCGGGCATCTCGTCGTGCCATGAGATTTTAATTGCTAAGTACGGTCCAAGTTGTGCTCCGTTTGTTTTTTTGTGCTTTTTTTTGTTGCTGTTTCCATTTGTAACTTCTTCGATACGCCTGATTGCAGTAAATGTTTTGTCAGCGTTTTTGTCGTCGTCTTGTTTACTTTCTTCCGTTTGCTGCTGCTGCTGCTGCTGCTGCTACGGAAGTCTGCGTTGGTAAGACGGAAGAAAGCGGTCGCGCTTCTGCACCTTAGAAAGGTGACGGTTACACGATGGTGTTGCGTTGTTGGCCTCTCAGCCCTCAACTTTTTGCAGCTCCGCGCTCCACTGTATCGATTACTGCCCTGGGTGTGGAGCTGAAGCAAAATGATAACACAAAAAAACACGATTACGTAGTTTTAATTAATCGAACCATAAACGATAATAGCATTTACGCGGTAGTGGATTGTTGAAAACGAGAAAAGTGAATACTGAAACAGCAGAAACTAACAACAGCTTCCAAATGTTTGGAACGGATTTGAAGGGGGATGATGCTATCGGTGCCTTCGGAACAACGCTCGCTGCAATCAGACGAGCATTTATGTTGGACGCGCTTTCACTGCAGATTTTACAGCTGCAGTTTTGGGGCATGCCTCAGGGAATTGATTTTATTTGTGTGATGGTGAATGAATGCTGGGAGAGGCGGTTCGTTTGATCCGGTTGGTTTCTTTTGTTTATTTAATTTTATTTCGTTTATCGCTTCCATAAAACGTTGAACAACGTATTTCCCCGCTTAATAGGGAAAATACGAAGTATAACACAATATATTGGTATTATTTTTATTTTATTGTTTTATTAGAGACGGCCTGACCGTATTGGTAGTTTTGTTTTTAATATAATTTTTAAAACAATCATTTTCATTTATTCATCAATTGGAACGCATTTTGGCAGGTGGTTTTCTTAAAATTATTAGACATTGTATTCTATTTATCTGAAATAACGCGAAGAAGTTATGATGAAAATATTTTTTAATCAAATTTAAATTGATTTATTAAAATTATAAAATTAATATAAAAAAACTAGAAAAAAATGAAAAAATTATGAAAAACAACATCCAATGTAATGAAAAATATATGTTTTCAAAAGAGATTTTTTTAAATAGTATTTATTTTTTCAATAATATAACATTGATATTTAAAATTTAATTTCAATAATAATATTATAGATTGTAAAATATTTTTATGCTTCTCTCCGTTCAAAATTGAAATAATAATATTCACTGAAAATTCTAATGCTAAATAATCTTTGCTTATGTGGTATGTGGTGTTTTACACGCAGCGTTGTCTTCTTTTCAAACCCAAACCGGAAACCACAAATCACAAGACAGACGCAGAAAAATCGAATATATTTCCACAACCTAGCGTCCACCAGCGGCAACCGACCGGGCATAAAAAACGGCAGTCAATCATCTCTGTCGCTAGCGCACTCCGTTCAGTTTCATCATGTTTCTGATAACTTCTTCCGGATGTTCCGGCGGCCCTCTCCATTTCTTTCGTTCACTCTAAACCGATCGAAAAATAAATGTTTCCATTAAGCGAAAACCGCACGCGTCGATGGAGCAGTGCTGCTGCATAAAATCAGCGCACCTGATTTTTGCTGCACCCGGCGCGTAAAAGTGAAGGAACTGTTCGAGCAAAAGCCTCCTCTCGAGGGCCGCTTGGCGGTGTGATTTTACTTTCCACATGTTTTACTTTCCGATGTGTGTGCAGCGGACAACACAAAACAACTCCTTTTTCAAACACATCGTTCATTTACCTTGGCGCGTCCGGGCGGGTCGTGTTTTGGAAACGGTTTTCAATCCGGCTGCGTGTTGGGAGGGTGCATATGTTTTAAAATAAAATTAAAAACTACAAACATGACGAACAAAACTGCCGGAACCCAAACATCCAGCCGTGGAATCCGATGTTGTGTTTTTTTTTGTAGTGATGGGTGCAACTATTTTGCTACATGCACTTTTGACGCTTCATCTAAACGCAACAGTCACAGATACTCACCCGGGATCATTATTTACGGCGGAAGTTTCGCAGTTTGTATGAAACAAAACCAGCGACAGGTCGTGCCCCGTCAGACAATTGCAAAGCGAAAATGTAAATATTTAGATAACGATCCTCACCGTCTCGTTGTGTGTGATTTTTCCCCCAAATGGATTCGCGTGCAATGGGCAACGTTTCAAGATGCCGCCGTCCCGTGAAGAAGCTCCACCGGAGTCCGTCCGTCTAGCCAACGGTGTAGCCTGTGATATTGCGGTGCGATATTTCAACACCTGATTTGTGCGAAATGAGCTGACAGCGTTGTTGTTGCGGCGTTCCTTGCGGCATCTTTTTGCAAGTATGTTGTGCCCGGCTGCTTGAGCACTTGGGGCTCCGTTTTTCGTCCCACTCGGTGCTGTTTATTGGCATGGTTTTTAGTGCACGTGGAGCACTTTCCCTCCCGCGGTGGTCGAATTATGATTGGGTGTTTTGTTTTTTGTTTGTTGTGTAAGAGAGTGTGCTTTTCTTAACGCGGTAGGTTTACGCTTCTTTCCTCTGCGAATCGTGAAATGAACACAACGTGAAGTCGAGGGGCTGGCAAAAAGTGGAACCAGCAGGAATCGGCCGGAATCGTCCCATCCGATCCGTGGTGCTTTGAGCGTTTACTTTGTAATAACTTTATTTTCACTGTGATTACTCTGTGCGACTTTTGTGCGCGCCGAGCTCATGCTTAAGCAAACGTGTTTCACCGAAAAGCACAATGGTGCAATTGAAGCGCAATAGGTGGATGCGGAATTTTTCGGACATTAATTTAATTAATTTTCTCTTCTCAAACCTCCAGAGAATAGGCAGAGAACGCACCTATATGCAGAAAAATTATTTGACCACATGTTTTTTGGTTTCATTTAAAATTTTTGAATAAGAAATTTTGATTCAGTGCAGTAATTATTTGAAATTTCAATAAATTCAACATTTTGATTTAGTAAAGAAATTATGAGTTTTTTAAATATTCTTTGTAATGTACTAAATTTGTAATCAATTTTGGATTTTGATTAGGTTTTTTTTAAATGAGGCAAAAATCCAGGTAAAATGGATTGACATATTTTCAACATAAAACTATCTAATTTCCAATTCAAAAAAGTTCTTAAAAACTCTTAGGAATTTATTGTACCTTTTGTCCGATATTCAGCCCATCGTGCCGTTTATTCGGTGCAAAATGAGGTGGTTCAATAAAAATGATTTAAAATTACAACTCACTCCCGGGTGTGCCGGCCGCGAGTCTGTAACAGACAAACAAAAGGGCATTGAAACAATTCTTACCGTGTGACATTCAGCCACCCAAAGAGGTGCCTATTACGACACCCGGTGGTTTTTCCCGGACGGCATAAATATTCATGCCCGGCAACTTCGCAATCGCGACGCGACGATTTCTCCAAAACACCACCCCCCCGAAGCAGGTGGAAAAATGGGATCCGATACGGCGTTCGAAACCGAAACAATGATTTAATACGTTTATCGTTGCATTTATCTGCGGGTGGAGCCGGTTTATACTTTTCTTGCCTGTACCCTCCTCAAGGCTCATGTGTTTTCCCAACCAACTTTCGCCGTTGGTTTTAGGGCAAACCATGATGATGATAATGATCGTGTTTGCCTACGGCCTACACACAAACCCCACAATCACACCCAGCAAAAGGGCGAGCGTGTGTGCAATCGTGTAGATTTTCAATTTCGTTTTCATTTTTTTTTTGTCTTTGATGCAGTTCCTTTTCGAACAGCTTTTTCTCTGTCTATACTCGATTGTACGCTTTTCCGCCTATCCATCTTCTACAGTGATTTGTTCGCCATTTGAAGGACACGCACAGATAAATATCGTGCTTTTTTTTCTCGCTTACGCGGTTCATTTTTGGAAATTTAATTTTTTAAAAGCCGGGTCTGTTTTGGCCGCGATTTTGGTGCGAGTGAAAGATTAATATCGAAATGATGGATTCCGCAGCGCATAGCGCTCGGAATTAATCGGAGTCGTTCAAAATTTCATTTAATGAATATGATCTGGATGATGGATTTGTTGGCCGAAGGTTGATAAGTTCACGCTTGTATGTGTCGGAGAAAAAGAAACGCTCTCGAAACCTAAACGATCCACCAGTAATTTGAGCTAGAAGCAGAAAAGCTAGAGTGGAAAAAAAAACTAAAAACATTTCATGGCTGATGCGTGCCTTATGAGCAGGGAGAGGGAGGAGCTTTAGTTACCTTTTTCGTGAAATCGCGAACGTGGAGAAATTTAACGTTCGCATCGGATCGGCGCGGTCTCCGGGTTCGATTTGATCGGTCGATTGTAATTTGTTCGCGTAGGCTTGCAAATTGCTATTTTTAAGGTTTGCAGCCAAACATACAGAAGGAAAAACTCACACACGAAACCGAAGCCTTTCGTCAACGTATCATCCCGTCTTTTTTTTTGCTCGTATTTACTACGAGAGCCCAATTTTCGGTCGGTTTCGCGCGTTGATGCTATAGCTAAAAACCGGCTTTTGGCCCACCGATCCAAATCATTATTGGGAAATCGCTTTGATTAGCTTGGTGCGAATTTGGCTTTGTCTTTTTTTTTTCATTTGCTTGGTGAGCTTTTGTTTGCCTATTTGACGAGTGTGATTTTCCAAATTGATAATGATGATAATCAACGTATGCTATGTGTTTCCTCTGGGTTTTTTGTTCGCCGAGACGAGGTCAGTGGCGTATAATTTCGTTTGCTCTAATTATGCTTGCAAATTTCACTGCCGGCAAGCATTATTGATTTGTGCACCGAGCGAACCTACTGAGATGTGTTTATGGATGCATGCGTGAGTAAATTGTGTTAATGAAATGCAACAAATATTCAAATCGCACGGCTGTCTGGTCTGAAGTTCAATGTATTATATCCGGGCTTGTGGATCATCGAGCATGCTTGTATGGATGGATGCTTTGGCGAAATGATTTAGAAGTTTTCATTTTGCTCTAGCAAATGTAGACACAAATAGATAGAAAGGTAAAAAACGGAGAGTAAAAGGTACATTTTTGAACGAATTTGTTTAACAATTCAATTTTTATTTTACGAATGTAGTTACTGCAATTACTTTCAATAATGTTTTCAACCTAAAACCGATTATGTGAATTTGGTTTGCTATGATTAGACAGTATGCCTAAAAAAGTTAGTAAACATTATAGATTGAAGAAAAAAAACGTTTTTTGCCAGCAAATTCCAGAGACAATACTAGATTTTTGATATCATATTGTTAT
>JXWZ01006373.1:0-10348 GCA_000956215.1 Anopheles farauti No. 4 | reverse complement strand
CCAGCACTGGAGGTCATAAATATGTAAGATGCTCAACATTAATTGCCGTGGTACGAAAAATTTAATCATAAAAAATAAAATTAAATTTTAAGCCAATCTTACATTAGGATGAAAAACATTTGAAAACGCTGTAAGCACATTGTTACCATTATTACCTATTTTTAGACTATTTGGTTCATGTTTAAATCTAATAAACTGGATTGTTTTAGTTCATTGATTTACAAAATCTATTTTGAAACTATTATGGAATGGAATTATTTGAGTAATACACATTTCGAGTTAGCCATGCTGGGGAGAGCAACCGAAACAAGCAGATCATATTTCCCACCCACGTTCTCAATATCGTTCGAACATGAAACCGGGTAAATTTTAAGTTAGAATTTTATTTTTTTTTCGGTACTGTTTCACAAGGATGGGACAAAAAGAATGCGCACATGTGAAACTCATTAAATGTATTTAAAGGATAGCATGAGCGGCTTCATTTGCTTGTGTCTGCCGGTGTTGTGTGATTCGTGTGAACATGAATGAAACGCCGTTTAGGGGTGAACGTGTTAAACATTGGAAACAAAACGAGAGGAAAACCGAATGGTGCGATAATATTGCCCCGGTTCGTTCGGCACGCGCAAAAACCCCGAACCCGAGCGGTAAATGAACAGATGCTAGGAGTAAAAGCTTAAAGTACGTAGCAAAGCTGTTGCTTGCTGCTGCAAGGCGCGATATCATTGATCGATCCATGATCGATCCACGAGGGATGATGGTGCTTTCAAATGCTGTCCAATCTCGATGACCGGTCCACCTTAACCATCCAGCTCGCCAGCCGCACACGCATCGCCGTAGCTCTTTCCTCCCTTCTCCTCCGGATTCAACGTGATCATGTCGTCGATTCGCAGAATCGTGATCGCTGCCTCCGTTGCGAATTTGAGTGATTTGATTTTCGACATTGCCGGCTCGAGCACGCCCGCTTTCTTGTTGTCCTTCACCACACCCTCGATCAGATCCAGCCCGTACCACTTGAGTTGTGCATGATCGACGACCGTCTGGCTGGAGTTGTGATAGGCACGCAGCTTCGCGACCAAATCCGTCGCGTCCTTAGCCGCGTTCACGGCCAACGTTTTCGGAATGACGAGCAGCGATTTGGCAAACTCGGCAATTGCCAGCTGTTCGCGCGAGCTCAACGAAGTCGCAAAGTTTTCTAGATAGATCGAAAGGGCCGCTTCAACGCAACCACCACCGGCCACCACCTTTTTTCCCTCGAGCACACGCTTCGCCACACAGAGCGCATCATGTACCGAGCGCTCCATTTCGTCGCAGTAGAAATCGTTCGGGCCACGGAGAATGATAGACGCAGCGGTACGTGCCTTCGGGCCACGGATCAAGATCAGCTCATCGTCACAGATGAACTCCTGGACCACTTCCGCCGCCTCACCGACGTAGCTGGCATCGAAGCTTTCCTCGCCGTCCATATTCGTGAGCGACGTCAAGTAGGCGGCACCGGTTGCCTTGGCAATACGCTTCAAATCAGCCTTCTTTACGCGTCGCACAGCCATCGCACCGGCTTCGACGAAGTACTTCAGGCACAGATCGTCAATTCCACCGCTGCACAGCACCACATTCACGCCTGTGGCCAAAATCTTTTCGATCTTTTCCTTCGTGATGTCCAGCTCACGTGCACGGATGCCTTCGAGCTTCTCCGGATCAGTGATTAGTACCTGTACGCCCAGCTTCATCTTGGTTTTTTGCAGCGAAAAGTCCAAACACGCAATCTTCGCGTTGACGATCTTCTTCGGCATCTGCTGCGAGGCGATCGTGCAGTTGAGGGCGTAACCCTGCACCAGAATACTTTCGCGAGCCGACTTACCGTGCGCCTTCAGCACGTTCACCGCCTTGATGGGGTAGGCCGGGTTGCCCTTTGGGTCGAGAATCTTAACTGCCTGGGCCGCGTCAACCACCATCGCAGCGAAAAAGTCCGCATCGGCACCGATGATCTTTGAGCTCATCGACGTTTTCGCCACGTTCACCAGTGTTTCTCGTCCGAGATCGTCGACCGGTGCGGTCAGATGCTCCGAGATGTATTTGCAGGCCTCTTTGCATGCCAGACGGTAGCCGGCGATGATCGACGTCGGGTGAATCTTCTGTTTTACCAGTTCGTCGGCATTTTTCAGTAGCTCGGCAGCAATGATTACGACCGAGGTGGTACCATCGCCTACTTCCTCATCCTGCAGCTGGGCCAGCTCACACAACACTTTCGCGGCCGGGTGTTCCACCTCAAGCAGCTTCAAAATCGTCGCTCCATCGTTCGTGACCGTCACGTCGCCGATATCATCGACCAGCATCTTATCCAAACCGACCGGTCCGAGAGAAGATTTCACTATGTTTGCAATTGAGCTGGCAGCCATCACTGTAAACGAACAATAGTACGGATTACTTTATAGAAAACCCCTCTCTAGTGGAATATACACAACATAACCTCACAAAATGGTATGACCCATACTGTGTAAAATGCCCCTTCAGAAATAATTATAAATAATAGTGTGATGACAATGGGGAGTATTGGTGCATGAATGTGCAACATATACCATTTCTTCAACGTGAATAAGCAATGCTGCTGCAATATCCTGCCATGACTGTACATGCCACAGAAAAACATGAAGCCGGTATCCAACATTATTTGTTGCCAATAATGAAAAACAAATTGTTTCCGTTGCCAATGTATCTTTTATAATGTACATTTCGCGGTGACATCGGTTATTTGAGGATGTTTATTCAATTTTGCAATAAATTGTACAAAAATGTAGCATGTGATGCCGAACACCCACGGTCTATGGCACAAAGCAACCGAATCTACCCGAGTGAGCAATCCCACTTACCATTCTGTGTACGGACGGGAGCACCAGATGACCGATTACCGGCCAGGGTAAGAGCGCTTGCTACCGTGGACATCCTGTTTCGCTAGTCAAATAAACCGTAATATGCCGGACCTGATGGAAATCGTTCCCGTTGCTTGCAGACGAAAAACACACGGCTTATTCGGAAAAGCGTTTTTTGCAGCACACTTTTTTTCTCGACCCAAAGTGACAGATGTTTGTGTCAAATCCGACAATTTTGATATTTTTTCATCGAAGACCCTTTTCGTGAGAAATCAATCTGGGTGGATGTAAACAGCTCAGTCGATTAAAGTTTGCGATGAAATTAAGTTGTAAAAAATTAAAAGGCTTTTTTACCTTGTACACATCAGGAACATTTAGGAACTGTAAATTGTACCATCCAATCCGATAGATGATGGAACAAATCCACACATTCCGCTCAAGAATGTATTTAATTTAATAAATAAACGTGTAATGTATAACATGATAAACAACGTCTCATCATGAGATAAGTTGCAAGAAGTTGGACAAATATTCAGGAATGGCTTAAAATGCAATATGTTTATCTAACTGTATGTAAATAGCAAGTTTAAATAATTATTTAAACAATATTCACTGTAAATCTATTTTCGACGGACTAGCACAGAATAATCAATGAATAATTAATGAATAAGCTTAAACAGGCATCTAATAAAACAATATTGAAAAAAGGTTTATGAATTTTAATGACATTGTTTCAAAACATCATATTTTATTATATTGATGCTGGTTTGAACAGGTATAAAATGTCAGTATAAGAAAACCTTCACAAATTAATGTCTTTTAACCATTTATGTTGAATTAGCAATGTAAAACTATTCGAAACAAGTTTCTGAAGCGTTTGAGCGATGATTTTTTCAAAAGTGATTGTTCAACGATCCCAAGTGGAGTGGATCATAATTACTCGCACACCAGCCGTCCATCACTATTTTTGGTAAAAGATCGGATCTTTTCAATTTGATCGCAATTCTAACCGTTTTTATAAATTTTATCTTCTCTAAAGTCGGTTATTTTTGTGTAAAAAAGTGATTTCAATTATTACTTTTAATTTAAAAATAAAACTGCACCGTTTTTTGTGGACGCCGTGATCGCAAAAAAACATTTGCATCAGAACATAAGAAAAAAAAAACAAGAGATGAGGTTATCGCACACACAATTTTAGCCGTCATTCGAAAAGTAACGGCCGGTGTGTGTGTCACAAACGAACGGCCTCGGGGCGCGAAACTTGTTGTTTGTTGCACGTTTCATGTGTATATGGCGTTATAGCTCACGGGTTTTTCATCGATCGTTATATTAACGCACCCATTGATGTGAAGCTAAAACTGTGGAATCTGTTCGATTAATCGTAGAAACCAGAGTTTTGCATAAAATCTCTCGTACATTATTTTGGCGAGCCCTCGAGTATCAGGTTGGTGACAAAAGGAACGTGCGAAAAGGATCGAGAAGAAAACGGCGAAGAAGACAATCGGAAAAGGAGCGTCAACGAGATTTCAAGGGGCCGCAGCATCATCATCAGTGTCAGCACAGGATTTGGCAACGCGAAAAAAAAACCACAGCATTTTTATTATCAATAGCATCAATAGCAGTGTGTAACGGTCTCTACCTCACTTGATTGCCAGAAGCCGTAGACAAATCATCAAAATGAGCACTACAACCAAGCCCGATGATAAAGCGACGGACATTCCGGAAAAGCTTTACGATACCGCTACCAAGCGTACTTACAAGCGGATGCGATTTTTCGGCAAGGTAAGCGTCCCATTCGCGCGTTCGCGTCTTCCCCCGGCTAGTCTTTCGTGACACTTTCGCCCCTTCACCTTCGCTTCGATCAATGGTGTGCTTTCGGAGGCTCGGATCTTAACCTACAATTGTTGGGCGCCGAATACGGCCCTCCGTCCAATCGTTTGGTGTTTGTTATGTTTTTTTCACGACTCAATGTTTGTCTCTTTCCCAGGGTGGATTTGCAAAATGCTACGAGATAATAGATGTGGCCACGGGCGAGGTGTTTGCCGGCAAGATCGTATCGAAAAAGCTGATGATGAAACACAACCAGAAGGAGAAGATGACGCAGGAAATAACGATCCATCGTTCGTTGAATCATAAAAACATTGTCGGATTTCACAGCTTCTTCGATGATCAGTTCAATATTTACATTGTGCTGGAGCTGTGCAAGAAGCGGGTAAGTTATACCGGGCTAGGAATTGCTAGCGCAAATGTTTGCTGTTAGCTTACCTATCACTATTTTTGTCCCCCGCCCGCAGTCGATGATGGAACTGCACAAGCGTCGAAAAATCATCACAGACTACGAGTGCCGCTACTACATGCACCAGGTGATGACCGGCGTGAAGTATCTGCACGATAAGCACATCATCCATCGCGATTTAAAGCTCGGCAATCTCTTCCTGAACGATGATCTGCATGTCAAGATCGGTGACTTTGGGCTGGCGACGAAGATCGAGTTCGAGGGCGAGCGGAAGAAGACACTGTGCGGTACGCCGAACTACATCGCACCGGAAATTCTGAACAAGAAGGGTCACAGCTACGAGGTGGACATCTGGTCGATTGGTTGCGTGATGTACACGCTGCTGGTCGGTCAGCCGCCATTCGAGACGAAGAGCCTGAAGGACACGTACAACCGGATTCGCAAGTGTGACTACCGCCTGCCCCCGACCTTGCGCCATTCGGCGGGTGAAATGATCTGTGCGATGCTGCAGTCGGATCCGCAGAAGCGACCATGCATCGATAAGCTGTTTACGTTCGACTTTCTCGCCGGTGGACACATCCCGAACTCGCTGCCCATCTCCTGCCTAACGATGGCACCCCGGGCGGACCAGCTGGAGGAACGTTCGAATGCCCGCAAGCCGCTGTCGGAGATGAACGGCGGTGGTGGTGACGATACGCGCATGGAATCGTCCTTCCTGAAGAACAATCTACACGATGCCATCACGGCCAGTGGCATGATTTCGCGTCACAACGATACGTATCGCGCGGACATTGAGACGCTGCACAAAGAGCTGACGAAGCTGTTCCTGGCCAAACCGCCGCGGTTAGCGAGCAATCTCGACGATGAGAACACCGATCCGGCGGTGCAACCCTTGTTCTGGGTATCGAAGTGGGTGGACTACAGCGATAAGTACGGCTTCGGGTATCAGCTCAGCGATGAGGGTATGGGTGTGATGTTCAACGACACCACCAAGCTGATTATGCTTGCCAATGGACAGTGAGTAGAGCAACACACGCAGGTGTGGTAGAGGGGCGTCTCTTATATGCTTTGTTTTTATTTTTCCTCCACCAGCAATGTTCACTTCATCGATAAGGAGGGCCAAGAATCGTACTGGGATGTGAATAACTTCCCGTCGTACCTGGAGAAAAAGATGAAACTGCTCACCTACTTCAAGCGCTACATGATGGAGCACCTGGTAAAGGCCGGTGCGGGCGTAATGAACGTGGAAGGCGATCAGATTTCCCGTATCCCGCACATGCACACCTGGTTCCGCACTATGTGTGCCGTCGTCATGCATCTCACTAACGGCACGGTGCAGGTAAGTGGTGTCGGATGGCTACAACCCTGGATGTGAAATGAGTGTTTTTCATGTTTTTTTTGGCTTTTTTCTGTGTGTGTGTGTGTTTAGCTCAACTTTTCCGACCATCAAAAGATCATTCTCTGTCCGCTGATGCGCGCCGTTACGTTAATGGACAATAATAAAAACTTCCGCACGTACCGCTTCCAGACGATAATCGAGCAGGGCTGCTCGAGCGATCTCTACACCAAGATCCGGTACGCGCACGAGAAGATCAAGAAGCTGCTGGAGAAACTAACATGCTAGACACCCCGGTTATGGGGCTCTTTAAGTGCAGCACACAGGGGGAGGCAGGAGTAGGACGAAAAAACAATCACGTTTTTGGGTGTTTTGTAGGAAAACTGATTTTATGACAATTTTTTAAAGCAATGAACTGCACTTGCAGCGAATCCGACTGTAATAGGAGAGAGTGAACACAGCGGAACTGTATATCATTCCCCGGGGAGGTTTTGAAAGAGCGGATAGTGTTATGTGTATTTTTTTTTTGTGTAGCGTCAGTTGCATTTTTAAGTATGAAAATTTATTTCCTCATGTCGTTTTTTTTTTTGGTTCACTTTCGATGTAACGGCCGTACCTAGCAGTTCCTGCAGAAAAACAACATGCAACACAATACAGTAGTAGTAATCATTGTTTGTAATCGTCTTTTGTAACCACTGTCGCGGTGTGGCGTACAATTTAGAGTATTAAACAACTTTGGTGGGACGGGGGAAAACACTCAGCCTCTATCCGTCGAGAGTGAGAAGAATATTTTCCGAAACGGGTTTGTCTCTTGCACGATGGCAAACCAATTCTATCGTATACAGCATCGTACGCAGTTAATGGATGAACGATCAAAATCGAAAAAGCTAAATCAATATCGTCTGTATGCAGTTGTCGAATTATGTCCACGTATCGGTTGGTACAGTTTTGTATTAATTTAATAGGTAAAGCAACAACAAATAATGTTCGGGAGCGGTACGCTCGATGGTATTGTATGTGTGGTGTGTGGCGTTAAGACATGAAATAAATACCTGCGTGCCTTTTGATGAACACGAGACAGCGATCCAGATAGTTAGCGTTTTAAGTACCACTCATCCAAACTCAAAATCCTTAATAAATTAATTGTATGTTATGGTTAATTGCATTTTGGTTCACGGGTCTTGGTTATGATTCATTACATTACATTACATTAAAAGCTTGCAAACGTAAATGTATTGGTGGGATATTCAACATTTTCCTGGATACCTTTTATCTACACCTTTTATTTGTAATTTCTGCAATACAAATAATATAGATATTTGTGATTGTACAATCGTAAAAAACTTCAGCGCTATCAGCAAGGCGCAGTTTTTCCTTTTACGTTTTGGCTTACTAAATGTACATGTATCGTAACTACATTCCTTGTTAGATCATCCCGGTGGAATGGCAACCGTAAACATGGATTTATATTTTTGATAGTCTGTTTGAAAAATAGTTCAATTTAACCGTTTATATTCAATCTAATGAATATTATCATGCTATGTTTTTTTTTTAAATATATTTGTCGGTTTTTGGTACAAATGGTGTGGTTGGCCAGAATAAAGCATTTGGTCCTGGAAAGATGGTGTATTTATACACTGGAAGTTATAGTACTAGCTTTCAGTACTTACCAGATATATTTTCGTAATTTTGAGTGCTTGTTATGAAAAAAGAAAAGAAGAAGAATATTTAAGCAGAATGGCCATCAAATGAATTGGTAAGGTAGTTCGAAAAATTGATATGATATTTTGCTGTGTTACGTACGTTGCAATCATCCAGACTTCGGCTGATCAGATCAATGTTCTTGTAATAAATGGAATACAGAAATAAGAGCATACTGCAAATTTCATAAACCTAAATCTCGTTGAATGATAAAGAAAAGATAAGATTATTTGTTAGATCGAAATATTTGCATAATATCAATAAACTATTTTTTACAGTTAAGTTACGCTACAAACTAATTAACAAACACTGGACCTTAACCTTAAGGCGAATGCTCAATGGAGCGATGTTTATAATTTCATGATTCTTTACTGGCCGCAGTAGGCCAGTATTTTGTGATTTGTTGTTTGAATGGGATTTGGTGTTCCAAGTAGACCAATTTGTATTACTAACATAGAAACATTGTACGTCAGGAAGAGTCATGGAATATGTTTCGGGTGTATTTAAAGCAACAGCAAGCGGTGTGAAGTTAGTGGAATAAATTATTATTCGTTCAGTGAATGCTGTTACACCAAGATGCGCGTCGTCCGTCATCCTAGGTCATCCGCGGAATCACATGGTTCATTACAAGCTACCAGAATTGGAATCAGTTCTGCTGGCCACAAAGCACAGGGCAGGAGAGACATCGAGACATTGTATGAGATAGGACAATACAGGAAGTTGTTTCTCTAGCCGAGTTTTTTTTTCCTCACTCCACGCCAGCCACGGTTACAGGCGCATGGTTGCACGGTTCGACAAATCACCGTTGGGGATGGGGCTTCGGTTTCGGCATCTTTTCTAGCAGAGCCTGTATTTCCTTCTTCTCGTCATACCCTTTCCACAGCTCGAACAGATTGACAATTGCCCGCGCAATCTCCTGCACTTTATCCATATCGACGTTCAGTTCGGCAAACCAGGACTTCAGTTCCTTCTGCAGAATCACGCACGCTATCTGCAAACAACCGATGGCGATCTGCGCAACGGAAATACGAACTTGATCATTTATCCGGGGAGATAGCGATGATTTGCTTACCTGATACGGGGGATACAGAAGGCTTACGTCCGTCCTTAGTGAATCATTGATCAACCGCCAGGTAAGTGTGAGCAGCTGCTCCTCCTGCCCAATGTCCTGCATAAGCTGCAGTAACGGCCGGTACGGTTGGTACACGATCAGGCAGCAGTCAAGATTTTCTAGAAGATAAAACTCACACTCCAATATGTGGTTGGTACGGTAGGGGAATTCCTGCTGGTACGCGTAGCCAAACTTGTTCTTGATCACTGTTTGGCAGGTGGTGATAAGCCGCGAATTCGAGATCACACCGAACTCTTCCACCTTCGACGACAAAAGGATGCATGTCGGTGCTAACAGCAGCGGATCGATGCACTTCAGCGAGTTACGTGCGTAGAAGCGCTTGAAGTAGACGGTGGCCGTCGCAATCACCTGCTGGCGGAGTTTCAGCTGTTCGCCCAGCACCTGTATGATGTTGGCGAAGAACATAAAGATCTTCTGATACTCTTCCTCGGTAAGTGTTTTCAGATCGTGCTGACGCTCCCGTATCAGGTCTTGCTTGTCGAGTATCCATTGCTGGTGGTGCGAACTTTGCCAAAAGTTTCCTGCCATTTTCTTCGATTACCGTACGGTAGAATCTCACACACGTCCGCAATAAAAAAAAGGCAATATTTGAACACGGATGAAGTTTATTCTTCTTTTAGTGCCTATATTTCCATTGCAATTTACGAAAAAAGATTTCACTACCAAAAAAGATGGCTGTTTGTAAACACAATAAACCGTTTGACAGATTTAACACATTCGCATGTCGTTTATGTCAACCGGTTGAGCCGTTTTATTTAAACCGGTTGAATATGTCATGCTTGAATTTCAATTTAAAAGCACGAACTGGCTATGTTGAGTTTTAATGCAGTAATTGGGTATTTATGCTGTTGGTATATTATTTTAGTAGGTCCTTTTACGATACTACAACACGAATACAACGATAAGTACCATCCTATGAATTAATTTGTCATCTGTATTAACAGTGAAAGAAGACGAGTTAAGAAGTTTACTCGAGAGAACTCAGATGAGTAGCAAAAATTTCAATTTAAAAAAATAGCTTCATCGAGCATGGAGTGCAAATTGCATTTTGAGTTTGCAAGTAAAAATTCCTAAAA
>JXWZ01006370.1:0-38892 GCA_000956215.1 Anopheles farauti No. 4 | reverse complement strand
GGGATTGTAAATTTATCACTATCAATATGAGATCGAAAATATTGTAGCTGAATTTAAGTACGAATTTATGTTAGAATTTTTGTTGCCTCGGGCTCTACTATTTCTTTTTTGTCCTGATTAGAACTTCCACCTCGTCTAACCAGTTGGAGCTAGAGTTAAGATATTTGAAAAAGCTCCATAATGTGTGAGTAACGTTAGAAAAAAGATACTCCAAATCAACTAAAACTATTCCATCTACCCAATAGGTGTCACATTCTGAACACTTCCCTACAAAAAAAACTATTAAACACATCCACCACACCCCACAACAACCCGTCCAGTCCACCCAATGTGTCGTCCCACCTGGATAAGACAAAACATTTGTGCTTCCCGTGTCCACTAAATCAGCTACTAAATGAGCCCGCGACAGCACGAGGCCACAACGGCCCCCTTACCCCCCGACGAAACGGGTGCAAAAATCGTCGACGCACCGTGTAATGAGCATAATTTATCCACAAAGGACACGGTAATTTATTCACGGTTGTCACCAGCTTCCATCTCGACAGCGTCCATGGCGTCTTATCGCGCCGGGAACATCTCAATAATCAGTGCGCGCCGGGTGGAAAACGGTGCGCAGGAAGCGATGAGACGGGCCAGCGCCTATCGCGACGCTTCCATTAATTCATAAAACATAATTTATTTGTCACACGGCGAGTGCGCCAGGACTCGCCAGGTGCACCCCGGTGCCGGGGAATGCAAACCCTGTCCATGGGAAGGTGTTAAAATTAGTGTGCCGCACGTCGTCGAACCGCACCGCAGAAATCGATCGCAACATCGTGGACGGTCGCGGCGTACAGTGGCGCGGTTAATATAAGCGTGTGCCCTTCCGCGGGTAAGTAAGCTCGTGTCGTGTAATGTCATTTTTTATCTAGATTTATGAGCAGTACGATTACGCGCGCGCACGCCAGTATAAGGCAGCGGGCAAGATTCGCAACATGCACATAGTGCGAACGCGCACAAACCACACGGCACAAGCTCATCTTCAGCGGCGGAGTGTGGGGCTGGGTTGGGGTCGGCAAGTGGAACACAATGTTTCACGCCACACAAGAATCTTCCGCCACCACCACTACTGAGAACTGGAAGCAGGATTTGGAAGTTGCTGCCCCGGAAGCGCACCATGAAACTCCGTCGGAACGGTGCACAGCATGCCGTCTGCCACCGCGAGCTCGGGTACGGGTTTGTGTTGGTTTTTGGGTTGTTGTTGGGTCGTTGTTTGAAAGCGCAACCAATTCCGGGAGCCCAGCTTTCTGGCCCCCTACCGCACGAAACCGCGCATGTACTTACGTGATGATTTAGTAATATCATCCGTTATGATTAAGGGTGCCGTTTTTGCTTCGTTTTCGCCTGGATGAAAGAGAACCTTTCAGTTACTTATACTAGCGCGGGGAAACGAAAAGCATTCCCCCGGAGAAGACATATATTAGGGGGCAAATTGGCCCTATTTGGGAGATTTCATCATACGTTCGTTTTGCAGTAAACTTACCAATGAAGTTTACGAAATTTTGGTCCTTCGAACTGGATTCATAAGTCATTGGATGTTACACGGTTTTGTAAGACAAACTTTTGAATTGTTACTACGAGAAAGCATTGTCGATTCGGTACGATCCAGAGTTTTAAACAGGTTATTGACCCATTTCGAAAAACCATATATTCATTTGTAATTTTAATTTTAACTTAAAGAAAAAAGCAGGCCTTGGGATCCGGTATGAAAAGGACCAAAACTTTAACTGATTTTACGGTGGGATTGATGGCTATCTTTTGCCTTGAGCTTTCTTGCGTAGGCTATTTGTGCTCACTAGCGGTTTTTCCAACAGTCCTTGTTACACGGCTCGAAAGATTAAATTCATTTGATTCATTACTACGACAAAGCTTTGTCAATTCGGTACGAGTTTTAAAAGGTCAATGATTCTTTTCGAAGAACCAAATATTAAATTCTAATTTTATTGTTAGGGAAAGAAAGTGTTTGGATCCGGTACGAGGGACCAGAATTAAAACTTGAACTGATTATACGATGGGATAGATCTCTTGGCTTACAATTGTCTGACTTGGACTCACTAGACTCCTTTTTGATGATATATTATCAAATATTCGAATGGTTTAAAGCACATTCAACACATAACAATGGGCAAGTCTGTAAAAAGTGCGGCAGTAATGTACCAGCACGAGGAGAACTTTGGAGTCAAGTTCATGAGAGGAAAAGAAAACAAACATTCTTTTAATTTTCAATGAGACAGTTGTTTCCAATTATTTTAATAATTAATTATATTATAAACAAAAACATACATACATTTCTAGGCTTCTACTAACACCAGAAGAAAAAAATTACATTTTTCTTATTCCAACGCAAAATTGAAACGAAATCTTCCGTTGAGGTTGCGGATGTATGCGATAAAGTTCGTTACTGACTGTAGAAATTTCATGTTAAATGTTGATCAAAAATGACAACACCCTAACCTCTTTAGTGTCAATTGACCCCTGAATAAGTTTTACAACATCAATGAATCATTTTTATAGTAAAAATCACGAATTTCGCTTGCTGAAAAAGTATCTCTAAGCAAGCCTGTTCTATCGTAGCACTACGACCTTAAATTTCAAACAACACCCATATCAGTCCGTTAGTGTTCGAAGCTGACGCACGGTATGCTCACGACGTGTTAATTGGCGAAAGAATCGCCGCTTCCAGCGAAGCTAACGAGCGTCCCCATACTCATTATTCCCGGCGATTTCGAACAGAAGTGGTGTGGTTTTTTGTTGTTATTGGTGAGAACATCTTCATTATACAGCGGGGCGGTTTTTTTTTTTTTTTGTTCACAAAAACTCGCCCAGTGTGCCATGGGCTACCACCGCATTTGTAGCATCAATCGCTTTGAGGATGTCTTTTTCGGTGAACTAATGAGCAGTAACTTATGATATTGTTGTGCTGAGCGGGATGCGTGGGTGCCTCAAATACGTATCCGCATTGATTAGGGTTTGACAGCTTGACCGAGCTGGAGATTCTAAAAATGTCCGCTTTCGTTCGGTGGAAGTGATTATTGTCTGCAAACCGTTGGCAAATGAGCCTGCGAACAGGATACGTTAACGTTTGGTGATTATTACACGAACCTACGGGCTTGATCGCCTCTTTAACTTACGCCTTTAACGACAGGCACTCCCATTATGGTGGTCGATCTTCCTCACGCACATAACTGCACCGAAAACGGCCAAATGAAGTGGATTGAGGAATGAAAGATCGGTGCTGATGCCTCAATCAAGAATCATGTATTCATGCCAAACAAAAACGCGCACCCTATCACCCTATCGCCCAGCAAGTGACGATTTTAAGATCCACGATTGGCACGTAATTAGCTGG
The DNA here is from genome assembly GCA_000956215.1 of Anopheles farauti No. 4. NCBI lineage: Eukaryota > Metazoa > Arthropoda > Insecta > Diptera > Culicidae > Anopheles > Anopheles farauti No. 4. The sequence continues at coordinate 35,504 of JXWZ01006370.1, read as the reverse complement.
AACTTTGTTTTGCATCCCCAGCGAGCGGCTCGGGAGCATCAAAATTTGACACCGACACCGACCGACCGGTCGCAAGCGTCATGGAATCGGCATTAACGACCAATAAATGGCGCTGCAAATCGCAAATCGAGAATTGGAATTGAAAACAACAACCAGACGCCGGTGTTTCCCGCTCGCGAGGAACTGCAGCTCAGTCCGTTGCCCATTCCGTGCCGTCATTAAATCGCAAAATTTACTGCTTTATATGCGATCTTTCATTTTGATTGATTTTAATGGGCCATTCCGCGTGCAGCATTCCCAGCGTGCTCGCTGTACGTTTGGGTGCATGATTTTAAAGATCGACGATGCGGTGGCACGATTATACTGTCCGGGCGGAAGGGGGATCCACGACACGGTAACATTGCTGAAAACATGGACGCTGATCCGCAATCGATCGCGATGGTGAGCCGGCGAGTCATTTCCGTGGTTATGGGATTGATTAAATTGTTAAACGGACTGGTACAGTAACGACGACAGCTGCGGCTTCATGCAGCGAGGCACCACCGTTGAAGGTGCTGCAGTGTGTTGCATTTCAGTTCAAGGATGTGCAGTGCATCAGTGCGATGCCAATTGTGGCAGTTTACGTTAAAGGGACAGATCATAATTTACGGTGCGATTTAATATACGCTTATTGTATATTTATATGCAAACGAGATAGACAAATAATTTTCCATTTCCCAGATTACTACGATGTAATAGGTCCAGATTATGGTTCTATAGCATAAAACTGCGACGGAAACGACAGGAACACGGATAACATGAGAATTTGAGCTAATTTACGTACACACGTATACAAACCAGAAAAATAACGTAAACGTGATATTAGCGAAAAAGAAGTAGAAAAAGAAGACGACAAACCATTTACAATCTCTTCAACTCCAATAAAACTTTCATGCCTTTGTACTGGTTTTACTTTTTGGCTCAACATGTCTTCAGCAGTTTGATCTTCAAAAAACCATAAAACTTATCATGTCCAACATTCGAACCATCGTTAAAAATGACACCGCATCGTTACTTGAAAATAGATTTGACTCTGTTCCCCTTACCTTCGGAGTTCTTGGGTACGCATCCGATGAGAAAGATTAGAAAGGAAGAATTTCGCCTTCTTGTTGGGCCTACCGGTTGGCAAATTTATCATGCAAATTATTGTCAACAAATAAATATACATTAAAGATTACTTCTCACTACCGTCTTCGTGTGGCGTTAGTATTGTGCGTCTCCTGTTCATCCTCTTTCTCATCGTTCTCTTGTGACTTGTGTTCATCGTTCTGTTGCTGTTCAGTATCAGTTCCGTCTGTACTATACTCGCCTTCCACGTTCGACTCGTTCGATTGGCTTCGCGCATCAGACAACTTCCTATCGGTGTCTCCTATCGCACACCCATGACTCTGCCGGATGTGCACATTAAGCACGTCCTTGTACCGGTACGATTTGTCACAGTGCGGGCAAGCAAACACAACCCCACTATGGGTCAGCTGATGCGAGTTTCGGCCGTGCCTGCTTTTAAACCGCTTCGGGCACTGATTGCACGCGAACGGTTGTTCCTCCGAGTGTACCAACTGGTGCTTCGACAGGGCGGATCTGAAATGGAAAATACGTGCGTTTTGGTAACCGAAACCTTCCACTCACATGCACCCTTGGCATCACTTACTTCACTTTGAACCGCATGTTGCACGACGTACACTCGAACTTCGTGTCACTGCTGTGTACCCGTGCTATGTGAGACTTCAAACCGTGCCCATGGTTGAACTTTTTGGCACACATGGTACAGTCGTACGTGTTGCCGATACCGTGCTCGGTGAGCTGTGAAATGACATTACGATGAATATCTTTCTCATTTCATCATTTTTTTTTCAACTCATTTCACTTACCATGTGCGATCGATAGGAACTATTATATTTGAAGCCTTTGCCGCATTTCTCACACGTTTTGACCTCACTTTTCAGGTGGACCGATTGCACGTGGCGCATCAGATTCGCTCGTTCCACCATCTTCAGCGGGCAGTGGGGACACGCGTAACGCCGCTCCTGCGTGTGGGTTAGCATATGGCTCGACATTTGTGTTACCATCGCGCCGCAGATACCGCACAGTTGCTTTTTCTTCTGCCTGCCCTCCGCTTTTTTCTGTTCGGAAGCGGCGCTGTGGTAGCGGCGGACGTGCATGTTGTAGGTGCGTTCGTGCGTAAACTTTTTCGAGCACGTTTCGCAGCTGTATTGGCCAGAACCGTGCTGAGTAGCCTGCAATATAGCGGTAGAAGACGGTGTTAGTTATTAAAGCAACAAACCGGTACATCAAGGCTGCATTACCATATGATGTTTGTAGGAATTGTAGTTGACGAAATCTTGCCCGCATAATTCACACGTTTTCGATACCTGCTTCAAATGCACCGCTTTTATATGTATATTTAGGTTAGATTTCATTGCCATCTGCACGTGACAGATCGGACATTCAAACTTCTTTTCCAGGGCATTTGTCCCTTTCGATCGAGATTTTTTACTCCGGCTTTGATTGTTTTCCTTGTGTTCGACCATTTCCGCACCATCCAGTGATAGATGATCCACCTCGTTTTGGCTGATTTCATCCTCACTGTCCATCTCATCGTCACTGCTATATAGAGCCTGATCAGCGGACACAAGTTTTCCCTTGGCGCGCGGAAATTCGACAATTACAATTTCTTCTACTGCCTTTCTTTGTTTTACGCTCGTTTCTTCTTCTTTTGCCGTGCCATCGCTTGTTTCATCAGTCTCAACAATGTTTGAACTTTCAATGAGTACCGCATATAGCTGCCTAAAGAGAACATCGTTGCTCAAACAGTTGGTGCGAAATAAGACACACTTTTTCAACTTATTGCCGCAATCGACGCAGATTGCGTACGATACGTTTTTCTCGTCGAAAAGCTGCAAAATAACACAAAACGTATCAAGATCAGTGTTCGCTTGCTTGTGTGTTGCACTCACCAACCTGAATGCCCGTAAATCGTCCGACATCTTCATGTGTCAGCGTATGGTCAATGATACTCGTTGCGGGGAATAGTAGTTCGTCATCTTCGCACAAACAAAGGCGACAAATATTGTTAATTTCCCTCAAATTGCTGCTGGCCATTTTCGATACGCTCAAAAAAAACCGATTTGTTTATTTACATTGATTGTGATTGTTAACGTCAAATCCTTTGTGCGATCTTTTCGACGATATGAAGGTATGCTTACACGTACAATAAGGCAGACGTAAACTGCTGATGTTGTATTTTTAGAGAATAAAATGGTAAAATATAGCACAACAGTTGACGATTTCACATATTTTATACCATTTTTGTTCATAATATAAGTGTATGTAAATTTCGCAAATGGGTCGAACACATCCTAGTTGGACGCGTTGCCTTTTTCTTTGACATGTTCATTCAAACTTATAGGGTCCGTTGAATGTTTCTTACTCTCAGAATTTCAAATAAATTCAAAGATTATAAGTATTTTATGAAACTATCATTGAATTAGATTTACATTTTTAATATCAACCTAACGAAGTTAAAATTTCATAAGCACACAGCTCAGCTTAAAGCAATATAATAAACTAATTTGTTTTTTGCCAGCTAGTGATGTGGCTCTTTCGAATCATCAATGTATTTTTGGCTAAATGTCCTACTTTCGGGCAACATTAATAAAAATTTCTATGTCGTATTGACTATATATAAAATTGATTTATCACACGAACAACTACTATTCTCGTTTTTTTTTAATTTGACAGTTGAAATACCAGTTTTGTCATTAACCTGAGCTCAGACGTGGTTACACAGTAGAAAAATTGATTGCTTTTCGTTTGGTTTTTTATTTTAAAAATTAAATGGCATAACTAATCAAAGCAAAAAAAACAAAAATTTCAACCTAAATATTCACTTTATTTCAATTTTCTTCCTTAATTTCGGGTAGAGTCGAGTGCATTTTGCGTACGTGCATATTGAGCACTGATTTGTACCGGTACGTTTTATCGCAGATCGTGCAGGTAAAAACGACTCCCTTGTGGACCAGTTCATGCGTCCGATGCGCATTCGGGCTCTTGAAGCGCTTTGAGCAGTATTTGCAGGCAAATTTCTTCTCTGTCGAATGCACCCTACTATGGTCGCGTAACCCTTTTCTGTGAAGCAAAGTACATATTTTTAAAAGAAAATATAATAACTGCAAAAATTGTTGCATACAGTACTTGTCTTGAAATTTCATCCCACAAATCGGACACTCGCAGTTGGTCTCGTTGTTGTGCTTCCGGTTGTTATGTCCCCGCAGACCACCGCGATGCCGGAACTTTATCCCACACACTTTGCATTCGAACGACTCGCCAACGTTGTGTTTTGCTCGCTAAACGAATAGATCGTACACAAATTATTTAACGATTTCGTTTTGATTACAGTTACCTCACTTCAGTTACTTACCATGTGTGCATCGTACGAGTCCACGTAACTGAAGCCACGTTTGCATATTCCACAGGTTCGCACAATTTTCTTCATATGCACGGCTTCCACGTGCAGTTTCAGATACGCTTTGCGGCTGCATGTCATCGGACAATGCTCGCAGGAAAAGTTTGGTGGTTTCGTGTGCGTTAGCATGTGATCTGGAAGGTACGACACAAACTTACCACACTCCGGGCAGAGATGCTTTGTTATGACACCAGATTTGCGTTTTTTTGTTTGTTCATCTTCACTCAGTTCTTTCGGTGACTCTGATCGATCATTAGATTTAATTGCGATTCCCGTACCGAGTAGCCTGTTGTTACGTTTTTTCGCTACTACGCGCTTTTGTTGCCGTTTTGTACCTCCTGCCGATTGCTTGCGGGGCGATTCAACATGTATGATCTCAGGTTCTTCCGAAACATTTTCAATGGTCAATGGAAACATACTTTCATTGACTGGAGATTCCTCCAGGACGGATTCTTCCACCACGACCACATCATCGGCGGTTTCCTCTTCTGAGAAGGTTTCGATCTCAACAGTTTCGACGACCTCTTCATGATCATCAATTTCATGCCGTTCGTTAATTACTAAGCAGTCAGCGTGACCAATAATATCGTACCCTTCGTGAACCTTGTGCTTTTCTTCTGGCACATCTTCCTCGGTGGTCTCACTCGGTGCATTCACGTCGTCAAACACGTTCACCACAGTCACAGCGAACAGTTTCTTGAATCGAACGTCGTTACTTAAGCAGATGTTGCGAAAAGTGGTGAACCTTTGTAACAGCTCGTGACAATCTATGCAGATTGCATACGATATGTTGTTCTCATCGATTACCTGTAAAAGTATATTTATAAAGAACGCATTGTTATATGTAGCCAGAAAGTATGAGTTGCTCATATTCTAACCCGAATGCCGCTAAATCGCTCGATATCGTCGACAGTAAGTGAAGAATCAATTATTTCGGATGCGGGAAAAAGATTATCGCACTCTTCACACAAACAAAGCCGACAAATACTACCTAATTCTGGTACTATTAGGGCCATTTTCAGCACAAACGCACAAATTTGTTTAATAACAACGCGTCGTACCTAGCCGTTAGGAAACGTCAAAATAGTAAACAATGACAGGGTGAGATGAAGCCGTGTTGAGACTGTCAACATAAACAGCTGATTAAACGCGCGCAACAATAACTTCCACGCAACAAAACGAAAACGGTCAACAGGAGTTTTTGCTTATTTTTGAAATTTATTTCCACAATTATTTTATTTCTTCAGTCTTCACCATTTCTTTTGTATTCATTCTATCCGATTCGCCATTAGTATGCATTTTTCGCATGTGCATATTCAGTAGCCTTTTATAACGATAGGTTTTCCCGCACAACGTGCAAGAAAACACGACACCTTTATGCGTTAGTTCGTGCGATCTGTGTGCGTTTGGGCCTTTGAACCGTTTCGGGCAGTATTTACATGCAAACGGCTGTTCCGTCGAATGCACTCTGCTGTGATCTCGTAAGCGCTTTCTGCAAAAAAAAAACATCTTTCCGATCAATAAAAAGAAACGACACTGAAAAATCTAACGTACTTGTTTTCGAAGCTCATGCCACAAATCGGGCACTCACAGTTGCTCGCAGTGTTGTGTTTTCGGTTAGTGTGGCAGCTCAAGCCTCCCGGGTGTCGAAACTTTAAATTGCAAATTTTACATTCGAACCACTCTTCAACATTGTGCTTGGAACGCTACAAAAGATAGAACGCATTAAACACGTTGGATTGTACGTGAAAATGAATGGTAAATACGAACCATGTGCGCCGCATAACCAGACTTCTGTGGAAAAGCTCTCTTGCATAGTTCACACACTATGGCTGGGATTTTTAGGTGTACGCGTTTCACGTGCTCGTTAAGCACCGCTTTTCGTTTGAACGCCAAATGGCATCGATCGCAGGGGAACTGTCGTACATCGGAATGGATTTGTATCTGATGGTATTTTAGATTCGCGTACAATTTACCACATATCGTACAGAGTTGCCGCTCAACCACCCGCTTTCGTGACCCTTTTTTTAATACAGGATTCTGATTCAAATTAGATTGTTGCGATGCGTAAACGGTCAGCAAATTGGTCTGCTCGCGGTCTTCTGGCGATGAAAACATGTTTCCTATGGCTTCCGATTCATTTTCTTCAATCGGTTCCGGTTCATCCATTGTGGATCCTATTTCAGACTCGATACAGTAGACGTGGTCGAAGTTTTCAAGCCGATCTATGTAGAACTCATTTTCGACATCATTTTTCTCGAGCATCGTTTTCAGTAACTCCTTAAACCGTGCATCGTTGCTCAAACAGAGGGAACGATACGCAGAAAAACTTCTTAATTTATACTGACAATCTTCGCAAACGGAGTAGGATATGCTATCTTTGTCCAAAAGCTACAAAGAGAGTGCAAACCAAAAGATAACACAATTTCCAATTTGCAGCGCTACATTACTCTACCTGTATACCAGTTAATCGTTCGATATCCTTGTCTGTGAGTGTTGAATCCATTATAGTGGATAGTGAAATTAGTGTATCAATGGATTCACATAAACAAAACCTGCAGAAATCAATGATTTGATGGAAATTATTCAACATTTTCCCGCAGCAATGGATCGGAGCAGAATTTCGAGTTGTTTGTTTACTTCCGGAAATGTCAAACAAGTAAACTCAAACGCAACATTAAGGGGTGTTTACACGAATACACTTATCGAGTAGTTGTTTTTTAAGGGTGCAACAAAGATTCTCAATATGGAAAATAAAAAGTAGCACAGTTTGTTCCACAACACTGAATATCATTTTACTTGATCCCCAGTTCCGTGATAGCTTTTTACGTGCTGATTTAATAGGTATTTGTAACGATACTTTTTATCGCACAGCGTACAGGAAAACTCGACACCTTCGTGTGTTATCTGATGCGTTTTTCGTGCGTATGGGCTTTTAAACTGCTTCGGGCAGTATTTGCAGGCGAACGGCTTTTCTGTCGAATGAACCCTACCGTGCATTTGTAACCGTTTTCTGGAAGGGAAAGCAGTAAGTAAGTAAGATGGATCTCTATAATCTCAAATCTACCTACCTATCCTCGAACTTCATACCGCATATCGCACACTCGCAGTTGCTTGCACTGTTATGTTTCCGATTGTTGTGATCGTTCAATCCTCCCGGATGGCGAAACTTTAAGTCACATATTTTGCACTCATACCACGCCCCAACATTGTGTTTCGCGCGCTGCAAAATATAACGAATTCAAACAAATCGATTAGAACGTCAAACACATCACCCATTGCTCAATTAGTACCATGTGCGCGAAGTAGCTGTGCTTATGCGTGAAATTTCGATCACATTCCTCGCATCTTTCTAGGACTTTCTTCTGATGTACGGCTTGTACATGTCGCAGTAAATAAGATTTACATTTAAAAGACAGAGAACAATCAGCACAGGAAAATCGCTTTTCGTTAGCGTGTGTTTCCAAGTGTGTCCGAAGGTCACGGCACAATTTTCCGCATACAGTACAGAGCCGTTGTTTGACTAGATATTTTTTTCGTATCTTTTTCTTTGCTGCTGGTTCGCAATCGTCGTTAAAGGCAAAAGAATCGATAGCGTTCATTTGTACATTCTTCACTGTAAAGCTGTCGTATTTCTCATTCATTGGAACGTCACGGGTAATATTGTCTGAGCTGTAACCCCTTTCATCCATGCCTGTCAATTGCGTTGCACAGAAATCGGAAGTGATCACCTGTAAACTTTGCATTGTGGAGCTGCCGCATTCTTTTTCCGCCGCATTTTTACAGAGAAGATCGTCCGAAATTAAGCATTGTGTGTCCGTATTAAACAATATTTGAAGTCTGCTGGACCCTCGCGAAGCTTCAGGTGTATCGATCGTAGATTCAATATCATCCTCAACGCAGTAGCTGTGGTCAAAGCACGGATGTACCAACTCCGCTTCACAATCATCAAGTTCCTCGACTGAATCCACATTGCAAACCAAAGATTCTATTAGCTCCTTAAAGCGCGCATCGTTGCCTGTGCAAAACGTATGAAATGCGAAACATTCTTGTAATTTTTCATGGCAGTTTTCGCATATAGCGTAGGACACATTTTCTTCACTAAACACCTACAAAACAATAGGAAACATGGCGAAATATAGAAAAGAACTACCCCCCTGGGCAAAATCGTTTAAAGCTACCAACCCGTACACCGGTGATTCGTTCCACGTCTTTGTGTGATAGTGATGAATTAATAATGCTTGACGCTGGATTTAAAACGTGTGGGTTTTCGCTCAAGCAAAGTCGACAGATATTGTAAAATTCCTGATGAATTATCGCCATTGCTCTGTTGTACTACGGAAAGAAACAAGTGTTTGTATACAAATCGTTGTTTGTTTTGATTTGTAAATGTTTGACGTTTGCGAAGCTACAGAAGATCTTCTCGAATTTAGCGAAATATGGTGAAGGGTCCAATACACGATCAGCAATGAAATTCCGTCAAACAAAATTAACAAAACAAACAAAATCAGTTTTTTCATTTCGAACATATTTGTTTAATTTGAAGACAAAATTTCAATTTAAACTTCTTCCGTATGATACTTCCGGAGGTGCGCATTCAACTGTGTCTGATATCGATACGTTTTGATACATAGTTTACACGAAAATACGACACCGCTGTGTGTGATCTCATGCGATTTTTTTGCATATGAGCTTTTGAAACGCTTCGGGCATTGGCTGCAAGCGAATGGTTTTTCCGTCGAATGAACCCTCTTTTCGTGTGTCTGCAGTGTATGTCTGAAATTAAAACACAACGCCTTCGGTTATTTCTCCAGGTTCGGCCGCCTTAGGTTATCAGACTTACTTCACTTTAAACAATATCCCACACGTTTTGCATTCGAATTTCCTCTCCTGTGTGTGTACCGACGTTTCGTGTGCCTTCAACATCGGCAGAGTTTTGAATTGCTTCAAGCACACGTTACAATCGAACGTTTTACCGATCCCATGCGCGGAGAGCTGCAACATACCGATCATATTGTTAAAAACAACGCCTAAACATCCCATCAAACAACACCCATGAAAGCTTACCATATGATACTTATAGAGATTAATGTGTAGAAACTCTTTGCCGCACTGCTCACAAGTTCTCACCACCTTCTTGAGATGCACTGCCTGTATGTGACGTGACAGGTTACCCTTATCCGCCATTTTTACCGGACAGTGCGGACAGGCCAAATTTTTCTCCCGACTGTGGATAAGGACATGGACTGCGAGCTGTGTTACCATCGCGCCACAGATACCGCACAGTTGTTTTTTCTTCTTCTTCGATCTGTTCTTTTCCTCAACGCTGGCGTGGTAGCGACCGTAGTGAATGTTATACGACGTATCGTTTGCAAACTTTTTATTGCAAATAGAACATTCCGTCTGGTGCTCGAGGTTTCCGTGTTGGGACGACTGGTGTTAGAGCAATAATAAGAAATTTAGCGTTTTAATCATATGTATGTTCAAAGACACTAGCTAACCTTATGATACTTGTAGGCATAGTACGAAGAAAATGTCTCTCCGCATAATGTACACGTTTTTGATGCATTTTTAAGATGCACATTTTGGATGTGGTGTTTTAAGTTTGATCGGAGAGTCATTTTAACTGAACAATACGGATACGAGAAGTTCTTTTCCTGTGTGTGAGTAACGATGTGGTTTTTTAAATCTGATACCATTTTGCCGCACAAGCTGCAATGGCGATAGTTGTTGGGAAGTTTTTGTGCATTAGGATTATAGTGCATATGCTGAATGTCTTCCGCTTTGGTGTTGGGATCTCCATTATCTGTGGTTTCTTTAGCTGATTTGTCTTCAATGTAAATATTTGCAGCAGCATTTGAACTATGTTCTTCTTCATCGTATTCTGGTAAATTATCTGAAATAAAGCTGCTTTCACTGTATTGCTCATCAGAATTAGCACCATTTTCTTCCGATGTGCGGTTTATTGTGATCACATCTATTTTCTGACAATCGCTGTTGTCTAGTGCTCCTATATAACTATGTTCTTTGGAGTTGATGTTGTTACGGTACTCATTTTCTGCAGGCCTTTTTGAGATAGCGTCAGAAAGTGCGAATGAAAGTTGGTTGAAGACGACGTCGTTGCTCAAACAGGATTTTCGAAATTCCAAGGCGCTTTTCAACTTATTACTACAATCGAGACATGCAGCGTAAGATTCGGTTTCGTGTTGAAGAATCTAAAACAAATATATTGAGAGCAAAACAGTTAACCAACATTCTTGTTTATATAATAACCGTGCGTATAATTGCACTCACCTGAACGCCGGTTAGTATTTCTATATCTTGGACGGTAAACATCGATGCACCAACAACTACCGAAAGTGGAATCAGCAGATCGTCGTTTTCGCAAATACAGAATCGACAAATTTTGTTCATAACCCGCATTTCTTTTGACATAGCTAAACTAGAGAAATTTTAAATAATTCATAAAAATGTGTTAGGCTTTTGAAAATACAAGTACAGGTTTGATTGTTTACAAATGATAAAAGATTGAATGTTTACAAATTTCAGTTCCCCGATTAACAAGATACAAGAGACTCGAGCAGATAGATGAATGACCATAATAATAACTCGAGCAATTTTTTAACCCCGAAAATATATGCGATGGGCGCTGCCATAAACAATGCAATTCCCCCAATTATCGACAATTGTAGCCTAATGTCGTACGAAAAACGATGGATTGGATGTATTTTGCATTAAGTGTAGTGTTTCTTACTTGCAATGTTTTATCCAGCTGGTTAATTTATACCGAGAAGAAATTATTTTATTTTGTGTCTGGTACTGGAAAAGTCAAACAGGGAGTTCTCGAACAGCTAAACTGTCAATGGCGGTTTGAAGTTTCACAGTGAAGGCTAGGCGGTTGATGACGATGCGAAATGATGATGATGACAGTTTTGGCAGTTGTAGTGTTTGTTGTTAGGCAAAAGAAAAAAGTGGCAAAAATACAACAAAAACTTGAAGCGGGAGGTTGCGCTGCTGCTGCGCTGCCGGATTTTGTTTCCAATTGTAAAATAAGTGCGGTATTTCGCGTTGTGACAGTGAATTAATACATTTTCTCGGTTTGGAAACAGTTTCGGTCGATTTGAAGATTTTTGAACACGTTTTGATTCTGGATGGACGCGGTTCGCACGGCCGTCGTTCTACCGTCATGATGCAGTAGCACAAATTCGAGTTTGGATTAAAAGTGTAACAACATTTTGTGAAGAATGTGACACTCCGTAGGTGTGCAGATTTAGTCGGTGAATCCATAACGCGTCGTGTAAAACAAGTGCAAAAAAGTAACGCGCGCCTTCTGTGTTCGCTCCCACGGCAAGACGCCGGTAAAGCGCGCTGTGTGAGAAAAAGTATCGTTGAGGGGCCGTTCGTTGCGCAAAGTAGGCCTGTGAACGAGAGGGAAGGTTTGTTCGGCAAATGGGAGAAATGTTTCGTCCCGCTTAACCCGGAAGAACGGCAACGACGAGTCCCTTTGCACGTAACAATTCGCATCCTTTTCCATACGAGGCGAAAGGGGTTGGTCGTCCACGGAAACCCTTCACCCGGGAAGGGTCTCCTAGGGAGCGTAGTTTAAAATCCGGTTTTGGCTTGTGTGCAGCGCGTATGTGTGCGTGCGCTGTGTGGATAAAATTTCTGCATCCGCAATATCCTGCGTTCCGCTGGCTGGTGCGCCCGAAAATTGCATAAGCAAAGCAACACGCTCTCGGTGTGCAACAGCTGGAGAGAAGGTGCCGTCTGTGAAAATATGCGTTTTGTGTGTGTGCGTTCGATTGATGTGAAATGGTATCCAAGGTTGCTGCGATGAGAGATGATGAGCAGCGCATCAACGGTGTGGTATAAGCGTGAGAAAAGCCCATAAAGCACACGTGATTTTGTACGCGCCTTTCCTCGTTTCCCGAAAGAAAAGAGTGCCGCGAAATGGTCAACCCATTCTAAATGCTTCACGAGCAAACCAGTGTGTGGAAGTGTCAGTGAGTGTACGGTGCCAATTGTGCGTTTCAAACAACCAACCGAAAAGTTCGCGATCCTTTTGGTCTATTCCCGCGCGCGAATAGGGAAAAGTGAAATACGGTGTGCGAAGTGAAGCGAGCCGGGCACAAAATCGGTGTTCTACGCGGCTCGCGACAACAATGTGCGACAGTGAGCAGTGTGTTGGTGCTTCACCGGTGGCGGTACCAACGCCTACTGCATCCGCCAACGGTGAAACCAGCAACTTTTCCACCCAACACCAGCAGCAGCAGCAGTTGATAGTGGAAGCCATCAACCCGGCCGTTGGGCAGTCGCTGGTCTCGTCTCTGTCCGCGCACTCGATGCAGACGGAGATGGTAGGACCTGTGCCGCCGCCCCCTCCGGGTGGTGGGGAGTACATTTCCGCCCCGGAGCTGGAGATGGAAAACCACTGGCTGCGGGAGAAGCTGAAGGAAGTGACGGCCGACCGGGATCGGTTGCTGTGCGAGGTGGCCAACTTGCGGCTCGAGCTCGACATGGCTGAACTGAAGCGGCTTCCGGAACACAGGTAGGTGACGGTACTTGAAGAAAAATGGGCCCCAAAATGTTGTAGAGGGGAGTATTTTATTTTGAATATTTTCATGTATTACTTTTAAATATATCGATAGTTGGATAGTTGAATTCTGGTGCTTTATTATTTGGGAATAAAATTTAAACGTTGGCCCAATTAAATTTTTTTTATTAAAAATTTTACGAAGTATGTTGCCGGTAGTTTATAGTGATTTTGTCGATGGAAACCGGTACAAATGTAACGTATGATGAGCGATGATGCTCTTGCTAAGTATATGGAAGTGCTTTTAAACAGGATTTAAAAAATGAGCTCATAAAAACCAACACCACTGCTAAACCATAAATGATAATGTGTGAATTCATAAACAAATGAAAATGTATGAATTGAATATGATTCTGAAAAAATGAGGAAAAAAGAAAATTAATTTTACTGCCGCAAAGCTGAAAAAAGGTAAAAAAATAATTTAAAAAGTAAATAAAATTTTTGACTTCTGAGTTATGAAAATATTTATTATTAATTGTAATACAAATATATTAGAACACCCTGATGTCATAATAATAATTCAAATAAATCCAAGAATAATATTATTTAAAGCATATTAAATTTAATTAAAAAAAATAAAAGTAAAAAATCACGTATCAGAACGTTGTAAAAATGTCACATAAAAAAATTTAAATTCAAGGAAAATCTATTAAGATAGTTTTTGTATCAACATTGATGAAAATGAGCTTCGTTTTCCTTTATTGGAAAACATTTCTTTGTGATTATTGGTTTAAATTTTTTTTCCTATTTTTGCAAGTTTTTTTTTATAAATTGTGTATTGAGACATAAATCAGATTCAAAAGTATTTAAATATGGAAACGTAATTTTAATAATGCTCTGTATGATCATGGGTAAAACAAACAAGAATATGCAGTTTACGACACATATACTTCATTTATGGCTTTTATATGGCTGAAACGACAATACTATTATTTATAACCAAACCATATGTGTTTTATGACCACGACGTAATTTAATACAATTTGTAAAATACATAGTGTACTTGCCTCATCATAAAAACACTTCCCATAAACGGCATACACCATGTCGATTGATTTAGTGCAGCACACAAAATCAATTCAGCACCCACGGATTCTAACGTACTAGAGTGGTAATAAAGCAACTTCTTCAGATCAAACCACGCTCCGCACCGTGTCAATTGATCGAGATTTCAGAACGATTAGGTTGTGCGCTCGCCAACGGTAGCTGGGCGAATGAAGGCGAATGGAAAAGTGACAACGTTTTCTTTTACATCTCTTCTGTTCTGGAAATCGATATTGTGAAGCAAAGGTGGCAATAATTGCCGCTCTTCAATCAAACATAAATTAGATCGATCAAGAGATGAACATGGTGGGTTGGTAAATGGCAGGGTGGGGAGGGGATGAAATTCGTTTGTAAAAACATACACACTACCGATACAGCGCTAACGGACGAAATGTGGTTTATTGCTGCGGGTGTAAACGGGGGGTCGTCGCTGGCGTTGGAAATTCGATCGTACTTCAATCAAATCGGTTTCACTATCGATCCAAGCGCTGTCTCGTTCGCCACGTTGCTCCCGACCATCGTTTCGTCAAAAGTCACACTTGGGTGAGATTGTAGGTGTGTGAACGAAGGTGTCAATAAAATCGATACATCGCATTGGTGGGGCATGCTGGTGGAAAAACTGCCCCGGGGGAATTAGCTGATGGAAGCGGTTGCAGTGAATTGCAATTACTCATCTGGAAAAGAGGGTCGCTGCAAATGGGATTGGTTTTGTTGGGAAATAACTCGAAGTCTGGAGGATATAATGGAGGTTTACCTTCCTTAACAATGTTGTAACTTGCGCCCTTTTTGTAACTTTTTAAAATGTTTTCAATAATTGCTTGATTCGTAAATTGGAGTTGAACATTACAAGTACTCTTCAGAGTCTGAGTGAATTCAAGGAGAAATAAATCGAAACTAATCGTAATAGAACGAAGTGAACAAAGTTCTCGTTTCGGGAGGCCGTAATAAAATGCTTTAGATTAAATTATGTCTCAAGAAACCTTTCAAGATTTTTACTTTCAATTTATATTCTCACTCATTTACCTTTTAATTTTATTATATTATAATTACATTTTAATTCCCACACTTTTGCTATCCCCACTCTATACTCGGGATCGAATCGGGGGTCGAAATTGAGTGCAATATTTTTAGCAAAAAGTAAATAAAGTTAAGATATAAGTGTAGAAGAGTCGTAGTTTTCTGAAAGAATTCTATGCTAAAATTTTTGCCTGAATATGTTCAAAAATTTAAAGTTTCAACATTAGATTTTAAAATTGTTTAAATATGTATTAGCTATATTCCAAGCATGAGATTCATATTTAATCTATAATAGTTCACGAACATAAGCCTCATCCAACCTTGAATCACAAATGTTATGAGAGATTGCAAGAACCCCAAATACATTTTCTGGACGTACATTCTATTTTTGTCGACTACATTTTCCAATTCACTCAACTGTCACTTGAGAATGACCCCGTTCACGTGTGTCCATAAATAAAATCTTTTTTTCTGGCTGACCTAGAACACTTACGCTTAGTTATCCGAATTGCTTTCTCACCCGCATGCACTGGATGCGCTCTGATGCGTCTTGGACGAGAAACGAACAACAATTGAGCGTTCGGACAAACTGGTGAAGTTATCATGTGTTCTATATGGGTGAGCGTATGCAGTTTTTCCTACCGATAGGTCCAAAAATATGTGACAACATCGTCAACAACGCCCAGTGGACCGACGTTTAGCAGGTCATCTGGCCAGTCATCCTGTTTCCATTTCGTTCCGGTTTCCTCCCGCTCCTCCGTTCGATTGACGAACCGTTTCCGGTACCGGTAGCAGGCGGCTTTACCGTACGCCAGCGAAGTTTAACTGCCCCGTACCCCGTTAGACTGGCTGATGGGTCGACGTAGCTGCCGGTGGCGCTATCTCGTACCCTAGATGATCGCTTCTCTCCACGTTTCCCCGTCCATAGTTGTAAGGGTGTGGGACTGTCGTCGTCGGACGGTGTTGATCTGAGCTAATGATTGCGCTTGCCGTAAAGCGGTTGGGCGCGGTTGTTGCTTTTTTATGATTCCACGGGTGGCTGGTCATCAATCGTGGCTGGTTTCCCTCGCCCCAAACCCAACCTCCGGGCCCGTTGGTGAACTGTTCCGGTGTGCGAAGTTCCGGTCGCGAGCACAAATCTCAGTGCGTGTTACTTCCACCTGTCTACCTCTTCATCCGTCCGCGCAACTTCGATGTTTGGTTTTATTTTGTTTCCGTTGCCCCGTGAACCGGTTACGGTGCTACCTAGTCTGGGAAGTACGTTTAATTGCCACCCGCGAACTACTCGAGCAATATTAAACAGTGTCGTATTTGTTAAAACAGCCGGCGATAAGTAATTACCGAGAGATAAATGGCGTACACTTAGTGTCCCATGGGGTGGAGGAAAATAAAATCCCCCGTAATCACGTCGTTACGATTAAGAAAATTATTTTTGATCAGTTTCTCAGTAGCGACACATTTTCACGCTCTTGTAATGAATCGCCTTTGCACTTCAAAACATCGCTTGACCCACAGAAAAGTGAAGAGTGGTCATCGACTTCAAGCCACCCTTGTCTGCCCAACATCTGGGAAGAAAGCGGCTCTCCAAACCGCAGCCGCATGTGCTAGAGAGGAAAACAAATGTTCAGCAAGAAACACATGCGACCACGAGGTAGACACCTACGGAAGGGGCTTGATCAAGGAGGGTTGCGCGGTGGCGATGGCGAGATAGAACGGCAGGCGTGTAAAAATAGAAGCCAAGAAGATATTATCTTCGAGGAGGTCACGAGCTACGCCGTGCAGAAGAGTGCGCGCTACACAGCTTCATTACCGCCGCCAGTGTCATGGCCCTCCGAAGCTTGATCGTGCTAAGAAAGCGATTCTTCTACGATTCTTTCTCCGTGTGTGTGTGATTGTTTCTTTTTTTTGGGAAGCTCGCTAGTAGGTCGACCGCCGCTTAGCCGCTATTTTAATTAACTCTGTCGCCTTGGTCGGTCCTAATGTGGGCTCGTTAAGAGATCGTCCAGCTACCACCGGGTGGGCTCGTTGGACCCCATGGGTTTTCATATGCTGCTTCGAAATCGGCTTCGTTCTGCAGGCACTGGAGACCGAAATTTGTCCCATTTTTTGGAATATATTGGGAAAAATGGTGTCTTCATAAAAAGGGGGTTTCTAGTGCGATGAATATTCTGGAGGCAAGCGCATGATTCGAACTAACCGGAGATTGTGTCGCTGATGGGATGAGGGTTGGGTACGACATGGAATGCAGATACGCATGCCATCTGGTGCCTACAGCCGTTTTGCGGTTTCAATGTTTAATGTAGGGTTTCTATGATATTGTAAATATTCAGCAATATATTTTCATACTGCGGAAGTCAACCGCATTGGTTGGTGGATTTTGTTCGGATCCGTAAGCTGAACCTTTAAATCTATAGAAGGCTGCTTTGTTTTTTCTGCAGGAATAAGAATCAAATTTTGGGCTTACTTTATTCAATAACATGTGCTTAAAATATGCTGAAATAGTACACACAATAGCTGACAAAAATAGAGCGTCTTCGCGTTCGTATTTTCTAACACAACAGAACAAAGTTTGTTTCATGCTCTCCAGCATATTTTTATCTGAAAGTAGTAGGAATATTTAGCATATTTAACAAAAATTTTTAAAAAAACTTAATTGAAATAAATTGTCGCCTTCAATTCATCCATCACTGTATTATGAATCTGTCAAAAGCGAACTTTATTAGTTTATTAAATTTATATTGTATTGACTTTTTAATTTCTGAATCCAACTAATTTTGGCCTAAATTGTAAAATTTAAATATATTGGATGAGATTTGCTTTATATAAGTAGTTGTCAATTGCGAAAATGAACATCAGCTGTTCGCGACATTGTTGTTCTGACACTTCCTACTTCTTGTAGGCGACATGTGCAGGAAAAAAAGATAATTTGACTAACAATTTACACTGTTACATATTTCTCTACTCTCTTACTAAAAAATGAAGTGTCCCAGAACGGATTCATTAACTCGTTAGCCGGAGTTTTGGAAAAACCTTTCCCGTTGAGAGAAGAAATAGGCTATTTTTAATAGAGGCCCATCTCGTTTAATCGACACAATAAAAAAAAGCTCGATTAATTACTACCTCGCCGATGATTACCCTAGACAGCACCCGATTGTACACTCTTGGGCTGCTGAAATCTCACTCACCGCCAGCCATAACCGATTGGCCAGGTTTAGGTTGATTGAAAACGGAAAATCGATGGTAATGTGTGTTCATGAATGTTCATTCGGTTCAGGATTTTCCAACCGATCACGCACACCCGGGGCCGTTGGTGGGCCCGATGAATTAATTAGCTCGCCTTTTGTTTGGTTTCGTTTATCGCCGGTACTTTCACCTGTTCTCTCCCCGGTTCGCAGTACGCGGTGCGATTTGCGTACCGCGCTTGGACGGCCCGGGAGTTGTTGGGTTTTAGTTGCTGCAAATCAGTGCACACGATTCGGCTGATTAGCAAAGTTGCGCCGGTTCGCTCAAATGACCCACCACTTTTGGGTTTTATTCAAACGTTTGGCGGGTTCGGAAGAAGGCGTACAAGGGAGAAACAATTACAAGACGAATAGGAAATGGTGCGATGTAAAACAAGTTGGCTCGGACGTGAGGTGATTGTGCTTTTCGGTGAGGTCATTAAACGAATTAAGCGTTGTATTAAAACGGTTGCAGTTCACAGCACGAAGATAAGAGCGTAAAAAAGGCCTAAGTGATGTAAAAATCCAAATAATCTGATTGTCCGAATTCAAATGCTTGTTGTACAAAATTGAGAATCATCTCGAAGCGATGATATCAATTTCAAATGATTTTGTTTCCTAAATTGAGCTGTTGTTTTCACTTACGTTTGATACGCCAAGCTGTAGGCTATGTTGTAAGTTATAAAATTCGTGACTGTCGATTTTTTAAAAAATAACTCTTATTTTTTTAGAACAAACTTGGTTCGCATATTCAGCTATCATGAGCAGCTCGGAAACTATCGATCACAGATTTCTTACTCCATCGATCATTGGTGTCGAGGGGATTGAAACCTTTCTGCGTGCTCGTCGGGCGAATGAAGTCGGATGACGAGTGCATTAATGCGCCACCTTCTGTTTGCCCTTTAATCTTCTTCAGCTCGATTTTCCACCAGCAGAGATACAAGAAAAAAAAACACTGCGAACGCGGATGATGAGTTGTTTATTTTCACCCCGTGTCGTTCCGGCTTGGCACGTCTAAGTTTATAGTTTCGAATTTTCTTGCCCATTTTCTCTGACTGAAAAATGGTTATGGCTACCCTTCGGCGGCACCGATGATGAGCAGATTTTGGTTGCCGTTGTTGGATTGATTAAATTTTTACTTTCTGCACTGGTGCCGCTGATCGGTGATGCTCTTCGGCGCCGAGGTCCTATAAGGTCCGCTGGGAAAAGCGAAAGTGGTTTTAAGTGTTCACGATGCGCGTCGATCTAAAGCGCCGGTACGAAATATCGCGTACCCTGCGATATCTGATGGCAGGCACAGTCAACACCTCTTGTACGGGGGCGCGAAAAGCATCCCAGAACTAATGGGTAAAGCAAGCAACGAGCAAAATTCAATCACTCCAGGCGCTGGCATCGGAGTGTGATGCACGGCCGACACCGATGGTTACGGAGTTGAATCCACTTTCAGAGTGGAATGATTTTTCCATTTTCATCGGTGGTACGTTTTCATTTTTCACTGGGGCCTCTATTTTCGGGCGGGAGGAACGCGGCGAAAAATCGATTCGTTCGCAGGAACTGAATCCAGCGCGAATCAGCTTCTGTGAAAAAAAAAACGGTTAAATTCGTTCACTTTTCATTCGGCGGTACTTCGTTATTGATTGTTCCATCGTTTACCATTACCGAATGATGAATAGATTGATGAGAATGGGGTTTTCTATGCATTTTCGGCCGGTGGCTTTTGTGGAAGCAGTTTCAGGACGACAACTTTAATTTATTTATCAATTTTGTACTTCTTTCATTTTCATTTTCGGTTACCATTAGTTATGATTTTTTCGTTTTTAATATATTTATTTTAAATTATATGCCAAGATTCCTGTTCGAAACTCTCAACAGAAATCTTCATTTAACGATGTTCATTGCCCGTTAAATTTAATTTTTTACAGCTCCATATATCAATGAAGAGTCAATTTTGAAGAGCATATTCCAAGCGTCAAGTAGGCGCCATAACTAAGATCATAAATCCGTGCTCAATATGCTAGGAAGGAAGTGTCTGAAGTGATCCTCTTGCGTGAACAACGCTTCTGCTGAATGCGCTCTAAAAACCGGATCTGCGCCAAGGAATGC
This sequence comes from Anopheles farauti No. 4, assembly GCA_000956215.1. Classification (NCBI taxonomy): domain Eukaryota; kingdom Metazoa; phylum Arthropoda; class Insecta; order Diptera; family Culicidae; genus Anopheles; species Anopheles farauti No. 4. The sequence goes on along the minus strand of JXWZ01006370.1, from coordinate 15,022 downwards.
ATTTTCCCCTCTCCGTCTCCTCCTCCGACCAAACGTTGCAAATGGAACTGGTTTTATTGGATGGAACTGTATGCCAGACGTAAACTTCCCGAGTGAAGGAACGCCGAACTCTTAGCGCCGTACTGCGTGTTTATCCTGTTTTGTTGAACTCCTTCATCTAATTCTTGTCTACAGGAACGCTTGCTGAGTACCTCAAAAAGATTTTGGCCTAGATTTCGTGCCGGAGATTGTTTGTTAAAATGTTTTCCCATTTATCTTCCCTTCGGATATGTTTGGGAAAAACTGCTTCGTCGGGAAATGCATTCTCCACCAGCGTGGAAGAAGGGTTGCAGACGCCGACCCGAGGAGATCCCAAAAATAAACTGATCCACCATTGCCGCGTGTCTAGAATCGCTACATATCAGAACGCAAATGTGGCACAGTTTTCTGTTTGGACGAAGTTCCAGCCGGATGTGTCAGGGTAATATCGGGCATGCACGCACGCACGAAATCTTCGACTTCCCGCCAGACAGGCTGTCGGTGATGTCGGGGAAGAAATTGGATATGGTCGCTGCACAACAATCAAATCACTGGGATTTTGTGTTCCGCCGTAGTCTGCCTATGAAGTCCTTGTCTGCGCACTCCAAAAGCGATCGTTCAAGGTCTATTTTTGGACTAGATTCTCCTAGCCCCGTGCATCATTTTGCACGCCCCGGATGGCAGCCTCGACTGGCCGGCGATCGGTGTGCGCAATTTATGAAACGTCAAAACTAATGATCTGCAAACGTGCAGCGTGCGAGCGCCGTAGTCCTCGACTGTCGTCACAGCCATATTTGGACGACAGCGGACTAAACGGTCGCGGTTGCCTTGGGTGCAGCAGCTCTGGGACCTGGCGGTGGATGAGTTTTTTTCTCGTTAGTACGAGCGTTGCGGAGGTCTTGCTAGCAGTCTCGGCTCCCGTGAAGTCACCGTGCACGGTTCGACGGGCCTGACCTGACGTTTAATAGATCAGCATCGAGCGCGGAGAATGCGTGGATCGTATGTTTTTGTTTTCATCTCCTCCTTTCGCCTGGACATGCCGCGTGCCGCACGGATCATGTCATCGCGTGCGAGATCACCCAGCTTAGGACCTCACGCTGGGAAAGACTCGGCCGGCTGGCAGCACTCGGATGAACATTCTCCTGTACCAAAGGTGTACACAACCCATACGGGTAGAGCATAGAAGAGAAAATATCCACATTGGCACGCGCGCGCGAAGGTAACGATGACTAGAGTGGGCAAGTATTTCCGGTCCCTGGTGCTTTTCTGGCCAACGAATTGTTTGGTGTGTTTTGAAGGCCGCAAACCAGTCTCCACCGTGTCAAGGTCGGCCCATCGAATGTTTATGATGCTCGATATGGGAGTGTGTATAAGAGGTTAGAGATTTGGCGAAGGTGAGGTTAAGGATGCTGACCGACATTCCTGGAGCGTTCGTTGTTTGCGATGGTTTTCTCGCTCTTTCTAGTGGGTAGTGTTTATTTATGGAAACCTAGCATGTAGCATCGACATGAACAAATCAAACAGATGATATCATTTCTGTTGATGTACTCGCCGGTTTATTATTCCAAAAGTGTATTTATGTAGTCCGAATAGGGTCAACGCAAAATTAGCTAACTTTGAGTGTTGTTCGTACCCAAACACGAACCGAATGCCGATAAGAAACAGGGCCGGCGGATTGGAATCAGCTGTTGTGAGTCTTGCGGGCGTTTTCGGGGCAACGCACGAAAGTGAACGTGTTGAAAAGCAAATGTGGACGGCAGGGAGTTTAAAGTTTTGTTTTCCATGCAACGAATGTGAGCGTTCGCAGCAACAATATTCCCCCCTCTTCCCCACATACACATACCGTGTACGATTGGGCGTTATGTTGGAGAACAGGGCGTCAGTACGGATTTCTCCCGGAGGTCTACAGGTCGGTGTTATCTCGACCGGCGCGCGATGTCCATGAGTTTTGCTAATATTACGATGTGCGCCGTGGGCCCAACCTTGGTGTGTGTGTTTGGCTGATGATCTAGTGTCCGTAGTTGCCGTAGAGTCGGATCGAAGCGATGTTTACCTTATTGGGATAATGGCATGCGCGGATTATGATTTGTGTGATATGGACCGTGTGGTTGTGCGGTGGTGCTGCAATAAATCCGCACTAACAATCAGCCAACCGACCGGGGAAGTATGTGGTTCACCTGCTGGCCGCGCCGTTGGTGCCTCTGGAGCGGCGCAGGGGCTTATCGGTTTAGTCTAATTTACGCAAATCTTTATAGCATGGTGAAATACAGTGGGCTATAAAGTGTTCAAGGTTTCGGAACACTGATACAGCAGGCAGATACCAAAGGTTTCCTCCTGCGCAGTCGGACTAGGTGATTAGGTGTTGAAATCCGCGCAATTCTAGTGCCAGCAGGCTTGACGTAGAAGCCTGGGTGTGATGAAATTGTGACTGTTGGAAAAGAATACTCACTACTAAGGCCTCAGAGCCTGGACCAGAGGAACAGAAACTTGACAGGTGGCGGAGGGATCGTTTGCTAACGACTTCCAACTGCTCAAAGTTATCCCAACGAGTACCTGTCGGCATAAAACTCATCAATTGCTACCGTTAGCACCAAATCCGAACAGCGCACGAACGAAACGGGAGAGAAAGAGCGATACTGGTAGATCGCTCCGTCACTTGCCTGTCAACCGAACGCCAGTCAAGCCCATGACAGATGCAGCGAGCGGCGGGATAACGCACCTAAATCCAAATGGCCGGTTGGTGTTGTGTTGTCCGTGTTTGCGCTCCTGTTCATTCGTAGCGCTACAGTACTGATGTTAGTAGTAGTAATAGCGCGGGAAATCTCTACTCCCAACCCGTACACCGATCCGGAATGGCCTGTCAGCGAAATGCGTTGCGATATAATTTATATCCAGCTGATTAGTTTAGGTGACACGCGTGACAGTGGCGCCGCAGCAGAATCTAGGTGTGTGAGTGTGATTTTGAAATTGGATGCAGATGCTACTGTCAAAGCGGTTGTGCCTCCAAAGGCACATGACAACAAGTCTTGGTCGTTCCGTTCATCCCATTAGCTTGTGGCGCCCTCTTTTGGTTTACTTAGACTAGACCGTCCGTTTAGATTAGAGTGCTAATTTTATCTAATGTACATTAAATCTTCGCTTAATGTGTCACACGGAGCCGAAGAGATTAATGAATCGCTAAAGCGTATGCTGTGGACACAGGGATCGAACGCACCGATTCCACCACCGGGGTGGTCTCGACCGACCTGACGAAGCAGTTGACCTTGTCGACGTGTCCCCAACGATGTGTAATGATTAATGGCGTTCGGCGGACCGCACTAGCGGTCTATTACGTGAGCTTAATCGTTTGTACGTGTGATGTGGTACAGTGTTTTGCAGCTGGATGTATTTTTAAATGCTTCGGCTGCCGTTGAAATTTTGAAGTTAATAAAAACACGCACACGCCTTTCGCGGGCACGGTACTGAAGAAAAGCCTCCGTTTGGTGAGATTAAATTGTCGATACAAGTGGATTATCGGCTAGATGTATGGAGTGTCATGGTCATGGTTTCTTCGTTCCCTTCCACCCGTTCCAGCGTCTCTTCAGCGGTATGTGTCAGTTTTGTTCAAACATTGCTTTGTTGCTCCAGTGCCGCCACTACCGAAAGGCCGGAGACCAAACGCGGGAGACATGCTATAAATACCCACATTCACGGTGGCCGCAGAAGACGCCACATTTACCCGGTGAACCACGGCCTCGCGGTGTCGCGATCGATTAGCGTTTGGAGCGGCTGCTTCAGCACACGGTGCGGGGTTGGTTCTCATCTTTCCGTATTTGCATTCGCTTTTGGCGCTGCTTGACGTTTCGGGCGGATGGTGAGAGTATGAAAAATGGATATGTGGACTTATAATCAATTTTGATTTCATGCCACCACCACCACAACCACCACCATGTTGGAAGAAACTGGAGTCTGTGTCGGTTGTCGGTGTCGTCCTCGCGCCTGAAGAGTTGAGCGCTATCGCGCTGCCCAAATTGTCATGCACGTGAAGGGTTTTATTTTATTTTTTGTTTCGTCCAATCCTTGACGTGGAGGGCTTAGCGTCAATGAAGCGATTTGGTATTTGTGTAGGAAGATACGATCATATTTTGGCTATCGATGATGATGTGTTCAATGTTATTTAGAAGATTTCAATATGGTCGCTAGTCGTCAGGATGGGATTTTTTTAAACATTCAGTAACATCCGCCAAGCACCGGATTAGGTAATATTCTTTGATGATATAATGCGAGGTTTATTGCTCAGTAAGCGCCATCTTCTAATCTGCAGGATTATCTCAATTCGTATAATAAACATTATGACGTTTTTGTGATCGTGTAATAAAATCAATATTCTCTTTTCTTTATTTCCAGGTAAGGATCCAATTCTAGTAAGGAGCTGCAAAAGTGCAAAAATATGGTGCCCTGGAAACATGCAAATGGTCGAATATTTGCCGTTATTCTAGGCCGAGGCTTTCTGGTAGCGCATGGTTTCCGTTTTATCATGCGGAACGGAATTTCATTAAAAACAACACACAAGAAATTGTGTAGCAGAGGAGAAAAGCTTCAATTTTCTGTTAGATACGCTGTACATGTCGATACATTCCGTTCCAAGATGAAACAGATTAAAATACGCCTTAAGGAGGAGGAACGATGAAGAAGCTAGAACAATATTTTTGCAACGGTTCCTTCCTTTGAGAATAACACAGAAAGTCACCGATAGGCAGATTTCGCAGTACGTTTCGCACGTCCAAGCGCCTACCAGAACCAGACGACGGAACCACTTGCAATCAGCTTTCGGCGCGGACCCGAGAAATACGAAGATAATACCGCTTGCTTTGCCCGCGGGCGACAATTGCAGCTTGTCACTTTCCTTCCTGTTCCCGTGGGCTCACGGTTAAAAGTCTTCAGATGGCCGTTTCCACTGTAGACTAGGATTGAAAAAAACTTCCAGCCTCTGGTCGTTGAGGAGCTGTTTTGTGTTCTTTCTAGATTCAAAATGTGAACTGCATTGGGAGAAGGCTTTGCATGTAGTGGCGGTAGGGTGGAGACCGACGCGTATGTATGGCCAAACGAGATCTGAAAGAGCGTTTATGTTTCATTCATCTGGAACAAGACGAACCGCTGGATGGGGGAAAAAGAATACACCATTAGCGCAAAAAAATCTCACGCCGATTGCAGATTGTGGAGATGAGGTAGACCTAGGCTGATAGAGTCACATTGCATACACGCCTACGGAGGTTGGCTGTATGTGCGTACAGTTTTGCGAGCGAACAAACAGAGCACTTACTTTCGTCGGAGCCTGCTGTGTATTGGAGGACCAGGGCGGGTGGTTTGAACTAGTTGAACGTGAATGAACGTGTGCGGCAGACGAGTCGAGCGGTTTCATTACGATGACAGAAAGCACTTCCTCCTGCACAGCTCCAAACCCTTGCAGTGTAAACGAGTTGGAACGAGCATTTCCAACGGCATTTAAGCTCGAAGGTGACACACGGTTGAATCGTGCCTAATGCGCACGACGAATCGAGGCTTTTAGGCAATCGCATAAAGGTGTGATGGATGGGAACATCGTACGGTCGTCCGTTCTTGGAGGGTCCTCCAACGTGTGTCCAAACTTTCTCCATCAATTTGCTTGTCGAAGGTATAAGCCTGGCGATGAACGTGGGCTGTTGGATATTGGAATTGTACATTCCAGACAGGCGTGCGTTCATCATCCAGAAGGTTTTACCTAGTGCCTCTCCCGGACCTGCGACAATTGTCGTGCTCGATTCTATCCAAGAGAATCTACCTCGGTGGCTGCTAGCGTGAGCAAGTGGGAAAGTTGTTCTTTTGTTCACGGGAAAGGCTCATACACATTTGTCACAACGCGTCTCATGACGGATGGGTAGAGGATTAGAGAATTGTTTGGTCACGTTCGTACATTTCCGGACTTCCGAGGCAACTCCCGAGGTCCAATGACCTCCATTCTAAGCCTTATGTGTTTTTCTTTCGCTCTCATCCGCACTTATCTTCCGTTCGTTTGTGCCTGCTCAAGATAAGCGATTATCCATGTGTTGGAACGGAGTCGGAGGACCCGTCTGTCGCTCACATCAGCACATATATCCAAGATGGTGCCAATAAAACTAGTGCAGACCAAGTCGTGTGCCTCGTGACGCACATGCACGGGACAAACAGAACCCAGATCTGTCGAACCGTGCATGTACAATAGGAGTCATTTTTTTGTGAGCGTCAGATCTGGCTGCACACACGGCTACCGCGTGTCTCGCCGGGAGACGCTCGTTCGCTCACCCGAACCGCGGCCCGTACACAACTCGTTAGTGGAGGTCATTAAATTTGTCATCCGCGCGTGCATACGTACGAAAATATGATACCCACCGCAAGCCGGCGGGAGCGTTGGGAAATTCTGGAAAAATGAAACCGAAACTTGGAGAGCGATCGAAAGGGGAAGAAAAAAGCAGAACGCGCCACATCCACATCATACGGTTATTTTTATATCCACGCACACACACACACACACATACAACGCAACCGGGATTCGTTGAACACGCGCGGGGATAGCGGCGCATCTTGTGCGAACATAAAAATATATCTAATGCGTCGACGACCCGCGCGCGGACCACTGCCATTCATTGTGGGCTCGCGATCGAATTTCAATTTGCGTTCGTTGTGCCCGGCCGGGCCTGGGAGTGGCCTGTGGTCTGCGCTGGGAAAATCTTTCCCCCACTTTGGGAAGAGAGAATAAAAAAGGGTGGAAAAAACTGTACCAAACTGTGCGGATGTTTTCCTTGTTGTTTTACGACCAGAGGACACATCGATGCGGTCATTCGGTTTTATCGAAATTTTATCCAACCACCGTCCCATGCGTGCCTCCGTCGCTAATGTCTCGTACGATAGCCTATCTCGTAGCATCAACATATTTATATCCGGCGAGATCTGACCGCAACTCCCACGCTTAATTGCCCCCGACCGGTCATTAATGTGCGGCCGCGGGGTAAGCAGCTCCGTAGCATCACTGTGCTGTGGCGTGCATTTTTATGATTATTTTTATGTTCGCGTATCGCCTTCGGTTGAGCCACCGCGTTGACCACCGTAGCTCGAGTTACGATTGCGGTGTGCGTTTGTTGAACTCTTCTCGTTCAGTACATTCGATGAGAGTTTTCCCGGCGTGAGCAAATAGAAATGGGAGCTAATGAGTTCAGAAGGCCCACCCATTTCAGTGGCCTGGTTTTACTCACCCCCTACTGCATGATTGCGGTGGGATTTATTCCACTTTTATTTGTGAGCAAAAAAATGATGACGAATGCGGCATCGATAAAAGTAGTGAATGAAATGATTTATTCAGAGGACTGTTCTGTTTATTGGCACGTGCATAACAGGGCAGTAGTCAATAGAATAATATTGCTCGCGGTTATTCATATTTGAAATCAATAGTTAAATGTGCTAGAGATTTGTGTTCGTTTTATTTTTTTTTAATTTGATTAATTTGATTTTAATTGAATGTCGGAATTATTTATTTTGTTTTTTTTATTTTTCTAAAATTACCCTATCGCGATTCGAACTGACGACAAAGGGACTAGAAAGATTTTTACTTACTAGTACGGCTATTCACGAGTCCTACGTGATGTGAAATAAAACTCGATTCGATTTCAATCATAACAAAAGCTGTTACTGATTCCCGGGATGCTTTTTTAATCGGTCAATTGAACACCTTTCCGAACGATTGCTTTTACCGATCAATGGTGCATGTTCTGTCGGATAAAGCAGAAGTATTTCCTTTTCATCGGAATAAACCGGGTGTTAAAAATGATACAGCGTGTGATATGTGTACTGCAAAATTAAAAAAAAAAACCTAAAGCACGTTTTATCAATCATCTTAACGTTATAGAAACTTTATTTTAGTCGTGCCTCGACATTGCCGGTACTTGAGCGCACTCGCACACCGGTGCAATGATCCCTCGAGAGCGATTAAGCATACCGTGTGGGTGCTTACAGCTATCTCTAGGTCTACGGCACATTTGCTAGCAGGCGTTGTTCCAGATAGAAAGAAAAAAAGTGAAATATCAACACCACGTAGGGTGTAGACATTCGGGAAGCGTTTGTTACGGGAAGGATATTTTTTCATCCACCAGCGACCATATCAAAGCAGAAACGGGGCACGCTGAGTAGCACCAACCCCGAAGCGCAAGGATCGCAAGGAGCACGTTGAAGTGGCGTGGGCTGTCTTCTGCATCGTTTCCTTGCCCACACACGAATGCCTGAGAGTGGCTCCGAAACGTGCCGCTGCATTCCGAGTGGAGGCTGTTGTTGTTTTTTACGTCTGTAATGCCTTCGCACGCTCTGGTCTGTCTGCAGTCTAGATAGATGTTAGCTTCCGGCACGACATGGCGTTTGGGTAAGAAATCGGCCATCCTGGAAGCTTTTGTAATTATTTTTGCTTTAATTTGTGCCTCCGCTTTCCGCGAACCTAGACACGAACAATGGCCGCCTGGTTTTGAATGGACTGATGGAAGATGCAAATAAGGATGCTCACGGGGACTTTTGGGGGGAGCAAGTTGTGCGCGCTATCTTGAGCTTGCTGTTCTAGGACCTGGTTGGAAAACATCCTTGTGTGTGTGGAGTTTTTCACGCAGCAATATGCGCGATAAGATAGGCCCAGCCATATTGCCCAGCCGTTATTCTTTACGAACAATGAAGAGCTTCGGTTAAAAAGATGCTTCTCTGTAGATTGGATGAAATCTGGCAAAAAAAATTATCAAACAGCGCTTCAGAAGCGTTTTAGAAACTAATTCGCTTTGCATATTCAATTCGAACGATATTTCGTCAGGTGTTGAGTTGATTGAATATTTTATTTAAATCATTTGTATATAGTTCAATAATGTTTTATCTAGAGTTCATTGGCCTTTCAAGTGGCATGTCATTGCACTCTGCTATGACCCGTACGGGGTAGCCTTAAAAGGGGTACACTTTATCATAACCACTGTCAAGATCCTCGGACAATGCTTCCATCTAAAAGTTTGCCCTTGGCTTGAGGTCCAGAGGACACTGGTACGATTTTCTCGTCAACATCATTGCTACCGTGGCACCAACTGCGAAGAATTTACATTTTGTGCGCATAATTAGCAGCTAAAATGCTAAACAAATGGTGTTTTAACAGCAGTCGTGTGTTTATTCAAATGAAGGCTGCAGATGATTCAAAAAGGTGACAACTGGTAGCGGGATGCATCGGGTACGTACTGGAAACGAAATGTCACGCTGGAAAAGGGTGTTGAATATTCGCATCCCATTTTGGGGCGGGATGAGCGACAATGTGGATTACATTAATTCGACCACAATGTATGCCGCCGATGAGGCTTGCAAATGGTTCCCACGAAGGGTGCACTCGGTACTAATTTGCAGCCGCGAATCCGTGACTGGCTCGCGGGGTGCTCACTCGTTTGGATCTGGATCTTCCTTCCACCGGTTGCGATGCACCGATTTCCGTTTATTGAGAACATGTGTTAACGATCAGTTTTGTTTGCTCACTTCACAGTTAACGGAAGTCAGCAGCTGATGGACGGAGAGGATAATGTTTCCCAACGTGGAATAGTAGACACTCCGGGCCACGTTGGCCTTGACTGCTTTTCAAGACCTTTTGATGCCGATCGTGAAATAAGACAAAGCGATCCCATTTGTAATTCGCACACATTTTTGCCACTGGTTTTGATTAAACTTCTCCCTACGTCAAATGTGGAGTAACATTTTAATGCAATTATTATGGTAGTTATTATTATCTAGATTTATCTCGCGTTGGCTTCTTTCGAAAATGAAAGTTAACCTTTTATTGTTTCAATTGTATATGTATTTCAATTCATGATTGAAATTCTCTTGTTGTGGAACGTCAAGGCTTTAGACATTCATCAATGATGTCAAGAATGTTTGAAACAAACTTGAACTAACATGTGTAAACGATGGAATATAAGATGTGTTAACCCTTAATGCTTGATTTCAATTAGGTATTGAGTATTATTAAATTTATATTAGGTATGATGAATTTTTATCAGTTTGTTGGTATAAAACCTGTGTCAAATTTGTAATACCCTTTTTGATGGCAGCTGTCGAATACTGGGATTAAATGTTTTTAGTTTTGTTATTTTATTATTTTTACTCCTGAAATATCTACTGTATTCTGCTGTAACATTTGGTTATCTGAAACTACCTCTTTCTTTAGCTAATAATGTTTTTATTCTGCAAAAACCTGTGGCTGATTTTTCCACTTTTCAAACAACTTATTTATATTTTCACAAGAAAGTTGTTGTTTACTGTTTAAATTCATTTCAATATCGGGACTCATGAAAGGGCATTTTGAATAAGAGATGTATATTTCTGTATGTATATTTCAATTAACTTTTTTATTGTGATTTTAATGAAAAATAGCTTCCCTTGGTTAGACGTCACGTTAAGAAAGCAAGCTTCATCAGCTTCAATATCAATATTAAACACCTGCCCGAACAGAGAATGCGTGCACAATTACAACTCACTGAGATATCCGCACAACCACCACGTATGTTGGCAAAACAAGCCTTCAACTTCCATATTTCGGCTGGCAGCTGCCGTTTCGAGTGGCGGAAGCATCTCATCTTGGTAGGTATTAATTTAACCCGCGAGCATCATCGTTCAAAACGATCGATCATTTCATCTCATCCGCAACCCCTCTGCAGGATCTGCTCGTTCCACTCTTCGGCATAATGACTGCTGCCGCTAACCGGACTTTCGGTGACGGTTAAGACCGGCAGCAACCGCACCCGCGACTACGGACCCTTCTCCGGGAGGTGTATCGCAATAACAACTCGATGAGTGTTTAATGCTGGCGACAGGGTTGCGCTTTTATGTACGGCCTGCTGCCACCACCGACCGAAGATGATGAGCCCGGTGCGTACGACTTTCTCGCGGCACTTTTCGCTAAATAAACCTGTTTCCGCGTACCAACCTGCTATCAGCGTTGCACCTGCTGTTCGGAGGGAAAATGGACGATGGGTGGCGAAACCGTTTGATACTCGTTGGCTGGTGCGGTTAGACGGCGACGGGTTTTTCGTTGGTCATGAAATTTTACGACATTCAATTTATATTCTAATTTCAACACCCGAACCATTTCGCAACGGCTTCCGCAGAGGATGAACACAGAGATTTTGTCATTTGAGAATTGATTCGTTTTAGTTTTTATGGACATCACAAAAAAAACACGCATTTGATTGAAAAATTATACCGACCAATCAAACGGTCGCCGGAATCAACGTTCACATTTATAACATAATCTCTGCCACCGGCTGACTCTACTGCATCAGCGACAGTGCGATGCAGTCGCAGCCGCCAACATCTAGCTGAAATCGGAGAACCTGTTCCAAAATGGACGAATTTTCGTCTCATTTAGGTGTGCTCTGGCTCGTATCCCCCCGCCTCCGGGTGCGAGCAGGACGACGCCTTGCCGATTTTAAGTGGGCCGATGATAGACAAATGGGTCTGTGGGTGTATAAAATTCGATACTACGTTTTTCCGACCAACTGCAACCAATTTACGGCCGGTCCGATCACACGGCTCACTTTGCTCTACACCGTAAGGCCACCGGTAGTGGTGCGTTTTGGTCCGTTCTGTGCGCGCGTGGGAGACCGAGCGCCCCTCTGGACGGTTAGTTGACTTGGGCTCGTTGGCACTTGTCCTTCATGCCGAGTGCTGAAGCTTTTTGGTGCCGAGTAGAAGAAGGAAGAATCGAATTTCAAAGTCACACGAAATCGCGCGGGTCCAAGTTTTTACGACATCGACGCCACTACTGCACCCAGGAATGCATGGCGCGTCCAAAGTGGACACTTAATTAACAAATCAAACACAACCCACATATGCGACTGGCGTGTGCATAGGGATGCTGATGTATGTGTAAGAGAGACAGAGAGAAGGAGAACTCTAGTGGAACTCTTCGGAGGAGTTACGGTCAAGTTCCGCTCGATGAAGGTATGTCGTTGCTAAATTTAGGACTTAGGGTCATCCTTGGTCAATGCAGCATCCAATTCAAAATGAACTTGTTGCCTTCTTCGCTAGAGCACGGCCTCACATCGGTCAGGATGTAGGTGGACGAAAACAAAATTTCGCGGAAACGGGTCACGGTCGTCCTTCCGCGGCCGTGTTTATTGTTCGCAATCGATGCTCTCATCCAACCCACACCCGCTCGACCAATTTTCTCCATCCGTCTTGAGGGCGATGGTGCTAATGATGCAGTGGTGAAACATGCGGAGCGTCTGCACGCCTCATTATTGTGCACGCAGCGATCGTGCCGGAACGTAATTTAATAAATTAACCATAGATCCCGCCGAAGCTCGGATGACACCGGATGTTGTGTTTTTTGTTGTTGTTATTTTGCTGCCTGGGCACAGCACCGGTGGGCGAAGCGAAAAGTTTCATTATGAGGCGTCTGGTTGGGTGTCAGCTCGAAACTTCACAAATTCCGAAGGATGTAAATTGAATTAAATATGACCCGTTTGTTGCTCGGTTTTTTTGTGACTACGAGTCGCTTCTTCACGGTACGGTCGTTTGTGCGGTTGTCGATTGCGTTGGCCGTTCGTGTTGCAGCTCATTTGATTTTGTTTCGTTTTCAACACATTTAGGCATAAACGAGAGGTGTTTGAAATTGGAAAGCAGACCGTGACCAGTTTTTTTTGCTGCAAATTATATTTTTATTCTATGAAGATTACCTTGACAGAATTTTTTTCGAGATGTGGGTTTCGCGGAAGTACCATCCCGTTTATAATAAACAGGTGATTGGGCCGTTCATACAAACTTGCATGTATCCTTCATATTTTTATACTATTGTTACGAAATATTGACTTATGAAATAGAAGATTTAGCTGCTCCCCCCAGAAATAAGTTTGGCTTAAATATTATGTAACGTAAACGGTGAAAAGTTTCCTAATCATTTGCACAACACCCTTACGAAGGCTTAAATTTCAAAAGCTAGCCTTAGATACATCTTTCCTATTTCTCGTTCTGTACTGTTGTTTAAAACGGTTTTTATTTTTTTAATCGCATTCTAATACTAAGTATATTTTTCTATGATTTCGGCATGTATCATGCCCCAATTTATTTTGATGCTGATTATTTAGATTTTTTCTTTTTTCGATTTTTTATTTTTCATATTTGTTTGTTTTGATTTCTCAAATTCGTTTTACGATTTCGATTTGTTAACAAGCTGTCGTATAGTTGTGTTATGGACTATTTTATTATACATCATATCAACAGTGATATTTTTGTTATACATATTATTATAAAAACCTCATGTTTTGCAAGTCCTGCCACAACATACTTAAGGAAAAGCACTGTGTAATTACGCTAAACAGCAGTTTCAGCAAAAAAAAATTCATTGAAGACGTCTATGGAAATATTATTTCTCCCTAATGGAAGCACCCTACAGGACACGCCCGGATGTGGGCGGCATCTCACTTTGAGATATCGCGGTGGTGGCGTGGTTTATTTAATTTGCACAAATATTTGCGTTTTCATTGACGCGCGCTCGCGGCAGATATGTACGGAGAAAATCAAATACCACCCCAACCAACGCAGGGCGCATAAACTCTTCTCTCCCCTTTGGTGAATTACTCGATCACAGGGTGAAGGCTTTTTTGTGTCTTCAATTTCAGCACCATTTCCACACACTCACACAAAACATTGCGCGCCGATTCGATTCGGTGAGTGAAAACAGTTGGCGCTGGAGTTATTTATGTGTGTGTAGGTTTTTTTACTGTTTCGTTTGCAAAAATCATTCACCGACTATCGCCCGGGCATGTCTAAACGGCATTTGGCATCGGTATAAGTTTCACGGTTTTGCAAACCAAGAAATGGCCACGTGCCTGTGCAAATAAAAGCGCGCAAAATAGAAGAACGCCTTTTTGCCACACCGCTTTTCTCGCTCGCGCGTGTGTGTGTGTGTTAGCACGCGTTACGCAAAGTATTTATCGAACAGTGTGCGAAATTGCTGCCACAATTGTTTACCTTTCCGCTCGATTCATGAGATCATAGGGTGTATTTTTGCTGCTCCGGTCGCTGTTTCAAGTGCCCGCTGATGAACACACGTTGTACATACAGTGCTGATGCTGCTACCCATAAGGCGTTTGGTGAAGCTCAATGAATGAGATTCCAAGAAAATCGCTACCAAGTTTCGGCACTTCGCAGGAAGAAAAATAAATGCGCCCAGCGATGCGGTTGGGTAGCGTTTAAATATTACGATGCTTAGTGTAAACAAGATTTCGCCCCTCACGCTTCGCTGCGAAGATGAAAGACGCGTTTTCTTTTTGTGTGCGCTTTGCAAAATTTACTCCGTGCTGTAATCAACGCAAATGAATTGGGTAGACGAACGCCAGGTTTGTGTTGCGACCCCATCCTTCAGCGGTAGCTTTTGGCATTAGCAAAATCTCAGCTGTTGGGAGCTTTGGCGATGGTAGGTGAAAAAGAGAAGAAGCGCGCGGGGCAATTGACGGCTTATTAGCACCCCGAAATGAAGCTGTCACACGAGCTGTCACAGAACTTTGGACGCCTGTTGGGGGCATTTGCATTTGTCAAGTAGTGTTGTATGCTCGGGTGGAAGTTGGAGACGGCAAAGTACTTCCAGCTGTGTGTTGATGTTTCGCACTGTCGTTGGGATGTGGGACATTATTCTTCTATCGTTTTCTTTTCCATCTTCATACGGATGGATACGGCAGTAAATTTTGTGGATTGTCTCGTCCTCTGCTGAAGAAGACTGTCATAACTCGTGACGGTTTCTAGGTTATAAAAATATGTGGGTGTAGCTGAAGAATAGTGGTGCCGTTTAGAGATTAAATATTACTCTTCAATGTGGAAAACATACAACATATACGATATGCTGATGAGATTCGAAATTCAACTTGGTAAATTTGGTCTCCAAATTTGATAAACTATCGCAAAGGAATGCGTTGTCCAATTAGTTTCAGTCATATCGCGTTGTGTGGTATAG
>JXWZ01006369.1:0-23033 GCA_000956215.1 Anopheles farauti No. 4 | reverse complement strand
ATCCGTACATGTAAATTTTACACAAGTACTACTATTTCACCAAGGGCGTATAATAATCTACCTGATATGCACAATGGAACCAATAAATTGTGTATAATTTTTTTTCGGTTGGTAGAGCTTTGGTGAAGTAAAATGGCGATACCACTCAACAACAGGACATGAACCATATTGGTTACCGTGTCAGAACCAGATTATCCAGCACGTTGCCTCCAAAAAGACCTATATATCTGCAAGTGATGTTGCTGCTAAGGACGTTACTGTTAAACAGCAGACTATCTGTTAGCAGCGGACTACATTCGCACCATAACTGTGTGTTTAAAATTCACTTCCCTTCATAAGAAGATAACGATATAGCGTTCACCTCACCAACCAAAATCCCACCAGCACGTAGAACCTCATCATCCTCGTCATGATCATCATCACAAACTTGCCACACAAGCAACATTAGCGGCAGCAGAAAAAAAGCCTTTCCTGCACGGTACGCTACATGATGTTTCCGAACATTTTTCGGGAAAGTGGGCCTCCGTTGTAAATTATTCCGCTCGACAAACAACTGACCAAAACATCCCGTGTTTCTTTTGTGCCAATCCCCTACTTCGACCCCCACCGCCTCACGGCTCCCTGCTAGTGTTCGCTGCTCATTATCTTTTCAGTCACTTCACCTCGCACAAACCAGCCACCGGAAGTTATAATTCAGCAGCAGCAGCAGCTTGACCGTCGTCAACAGTCCACCATAACCGACTTTACTTCCATTTTCACCGACTCCCCGCCCGAAATAGTTGATCCAATGCCAAAGATGCGACCACATCGTGCTCTGGAGTATCTTGGAGGATCTTGATGATTACAAAAGTTAAAAAAAAAACATCAATGTTCATCCCTGAACCTCATCGTCACGATTCCAACCCGGACAGGCGGAGAGCACCGGTGATATCAATTAATGAATGACGACGATTTCATCTCCGCATTATGCTGTGTCGTGCCCGCTTAACATCCGGTTTTGCAACCGCCAACCAACCGGAAACCGGTTTCAACCTGCAGCTTCAGAACACGTTGCGTTCAGGTTGTCTAATCGGGCACGGAGGACAAACTTGCGATGTGTCGTTTCATTTCAACGATTTTAATTTTATATATATATAATATTCCACAACCGTTAATTAAATACAATTTTCATGTGTCATAAGTAAATTTATTCCAAGTTTAAAAACTGAGCACCATGTTCTCTAGCAACGTGTTCAAACATTACTTTAAAATCATAATATAAGACTGCTGCTGTTTCATAGATCGCATAACGTGAAGAAAATTCAGAATATATACGCTTACACTATTGCAACTCAGATTATTTTATTACTTGTGAAGTCCTAGTCGTAGAAGAATATGGCACGAAAACATAATTTTAAACGGGAATAAATAAATAATTGCCAATTTAATTGGCTCCAATCGTTAGTGCTGGGTTATTCGAGCGTTACTTTAATTGACTAGAGGCTTTACGGCTACAAGCGGGATGTAAATGAATTATGGTCTTCAACTGATTATCATTAAGACTATTTACTAATATGTGCACTAGTTGTGTCACGTACAACACGGAAGGTACTCTCGCATGCCTCGTAATAGGTCAAAATATGCTACACAACATACATATTGTGAATCTCACCGCACCCGCAGCGATCTGAACCAACTATCTGACTCCACCAAATGGTCTACATTCGTCGTCTGATCTTTCTAATCCATTGCATCCTGCATTAACTCCCCTCATCCCTCCACCTCCACCTTCCTCCTTCTACTTCGCCTCCACCAACAACCCAGAGTTGCATCGGTATGGGCTTGCCAGTAGAACAATGCTATCAGAAGTGTGTATGGTAAAAGCACTTTTCCCTGTACCAGATAAACCGTTTCCCCTCGGGCCCATTCTGCAAGTGCATCAGTACACGGCATGTCGCAGGCCGCTGTGCATGCATGTGCCCACACAGTGGGAAAGTAATCAGAATAAAATGTCGGAACAGAATATTCCCGCCACTTGGTTATCCACTCGTTGTCATTCCCGCTAATGAAACCGTAATAAGTGGAAATGTGAAAAGACATTAGGCCTGAAGGCGTGTGAGTCCGGTGCGCCCCAGCGCCAACTGCCACTTCTTCTTTCTCTGCTGCAACGGTGCTTATCATCGGTTACTTCTCATCAGCCTCTCCTTCTCCAACTACAGCGCGCTACGGCAGAATCCGACAAATGATATTCCGGAGCAAACAAAATAACAACAAAAAACAACAACGTAATAAAACCAAACCCTGACTTGAGAGCAAACAATCAACGACAAAAAAAAACCACGATAGGGTTCCGTTTCTAGCTGCGCTTTCCGCAGTACTACCCGTGTCGTGGGGAGTATTAATTTTTACGACCCAACCCTCCCCTTGCCGCAGATCCGGTTTTGATTCCCATGACCGATTCCGCATGAGGACGGTAATTTAATCATGCAACTTTTCATATGCACGGCCGCAGGGAAATGGAAGCACTGCGCAGAAAGCAATCGGGTTTGCGGTTTTTGATTTTTTGGCAGTGGGTACGGTGCGGCGGTTCGCACTTTTTTCCCACAGCTGATAACGGACGAAAAGCTCATGAGGAAATATACGATATGAGGTGACGTTACATCAGGATGCATATCAATCGTTTAATCGAATCGAGGAAAACAAGACATGGAAACAAAATCGTTTTTATTGATAACAGAATCCGGATTGCACTATATATAGCTAGCTATATAGCTAGCGGATTTTTTTAAACCTGTTGTAAACTTGATGATTCCATGAAAGTTATCCTCCATAACATATGCTTCTATATTTCAAGATAACCTGTTTGCAACGAGTTTGCTTCCGAAGATGAAGTATTTTTCGCATGAATGAACGTAGCTGAAACACCCATAAACGGGACGTTCCGATTTCAGACAGCATTACAACGATAGTGATAAAAATAATCCCATCGCTGATGAGCAAGTGCGGAAGGCAATGAGAGGAAAAAAAACTACGAAATGAAAGGAAAGGAAATTATACTGCGAAGCGTAAGGAAAAGATGTGTAACCGCAGAAACCGCGAGCGTCGATACGTAATCACGTGACGAGGAAGCGTCAAGAAAGGTTGTGGATGCAAGGAAATAATTATGTTTGCCAAAGGACGCAACACTTTGGCGGTGGTGAAACCAGTGTGACGGGCGCTTGCGGAAGCGGCATCGGGCAACCAATCGCCAACAGGACGCTTACGTTGATGCGTAAAAAACGACGAAGAATCCTCACAAGCAAGTGCAATCAGACCGGGAACGTTTCCCACGGCGATAAACTTCGATCGCACGGATGCTGCACGGAAAAGGGAAAAGGAAGTGCACGGTGCACCCGGTTCTGCTTTGACAGTTTGCAAATCGATGACCATCGACGCTGGACGGAAGAATACATCTTTGCCGCAGCAGCGGCCACATCCTGAGAAAGTTTCCAATTTTTACCACCGGTTCAATCAAAACGCACTGCCAACGCCGTGCGTAAAATGTAAGGCTGATAATGATAGGCTGGCACTGCTGGGCAGCGCAAGGAAACGCACGTTACAATCTGGAGCAATGGGCTGGACTTTCCGGAGGGCGTGAAAAACCTTAAAAAAATCTGTTCCCATCGCATGTGTTTTGACCGAGTGGATGATGAATGGACCGTTCCCTTGCAAGAGGGTAAATGAGCTACCAATTTGAATGTGACCTAACGGAACGGGACCACAATTATGAAACATTTAATGGAAATTTGAAGTAATATTTAAAATCGAAGCGTTTCATTAAGGTAATGGCAAATTATTTTCTTATTAGAACAGATTCCCAACGGAACGATTAATATTTTTGAGGAATTAAAATAACATATACAAAAAAAAACAAAAAACGAAAAGTGGCGTTTCTCATTTGTTGAATTTTTCGAGCCTCTTTTTATAAATCGGTACCGTTTCATTGCCGAGCAATAAATTACAGGCTAAATTAATAGAATCTTTTCTTTCTTGCCTCCCATACGTTTGGTACGTTACGTACGTTTAATCAAACAAGACATAAATTTATGAGTTCAGTGATCGTTTCTCACGATTATCGATACCGCTCGCTTAAACTGGTTGTGCTCTGAAACAACAACAACAAAAAACGGGAACTGGTCGTCGGATTGGTTAATTTCACACTTTTTCCGATCCCAATCATCGTTAGAATCGTTACAGAGAGCCCTTTCGATACACTTTTACACCCCAAAAAGCCACCGGTCACTGGTGCGGTATCGTTCCTTCATTAACGCGGCTGGCTTAGCATGCGGCGCAGAGCCGCCTATTTATATGGTGTGGCTCATTAGCACAGCCAGCACAGACGCGGCCAACAACTTGTCTCTGAGATCGATCATTAGCCACAAGCAGCACCGGGAACGCTTGGACCATAAACTCGAAACCATCGAGCTAGCACTCATTCTCCGGACCATCATTGCTGTGCGTCGCGATGTAGTGTATTAATTTGCTGCACTTGTTCTCTACGTGGTTTGGCCCGAAAATGGCCCTAAATCCGTGCTTACGCCGTGGCTCGCGAACAAATCTCCAAACAGCTATAAAACTAATTTTTCCATCTTTCCAGCCCCAAACGATCGCGCTTTAAACTGTATCGTTAATTGGAAGCTTCTAATTGATTTGATTTTATGGGTTGTAAAAGCTGGTGGTACGCAGCTGTAACGAACTGGGATTAGTATCACTGTCTTACATTATACACTGATCTCTACGATACGTTCTGCGAAAGGTTTGCAGGAGTTTTGCAGCACATTATTCACGGATATTGATTTAAATTTTGAAAATATTTCTATTCGTCCTAGGTCGTTCTGATATTTATTATCATAACACGTCTGTGCAGGCAATTATTTAAGACACATGTTTTAATAAACCAATAATCATCTGCTATGCCGTCGAAAGCAGTCTTGTGCATAACTAGCCAGACCACAGTATCGAGCACGAGTTAATGGCTTGTATTTCAATGTAACTGTGTACGATTAAACGTCCACGGAAGGAACAGAGTAGCAAATGTGCTTCTACCTACACCCAGCCAAAAGGCAGGTGGACCATCTAGTCCTCTAACTCCTAGTCCACTCATCCCACTCAATATTCATATGACGCCATCATGCACACGCATAACGGACGCTGATTTATGCTCGACCCGGCTCGTGACCATGATCGCACGCAACAAGAGAAGACGCAGCGCGCCATGCGGATTTGCGTGGTCGTCAACGTGGTTCGCCGAGTGTCAATCGAACTAACGATCGTAAATAGGAAAGGTTCGCTTACTTTTTTCATCTCTTTTTTCATACCTTATAGTATACCTATATCTATCATACACCACAACACCTTGAACACGCTGGAAACGACCCGGGCACGATGGACAAGGCGGTTGCGATGTTGCGTTGGCCGAAAGTACCACTTAAAGACAGGATGTGACACGCGGTACACTATTGCTTAATTTGTAATTTTATAATCCACCACCACATCGCGCTTCTCTTTGTGTGGACTCAATTTTCGTGGTAACATTGTTAGATGTCAACAAGTTAGCACAGAACTTAGCTCGTTGTTCACTATTCTTATTCAATTATAGCTAACAGAAATGTTAAATTTTACGAGCGAATAATTTATTGCACAAACGGTTCTTGCTGAAAATGTAACAATAATTTCAGTACTGATGCATGGAGCCTGTATGCATGAAGCCGACACAGTGAAAGGCAACAAGATGAAGCAAGATTGATGCCACCCAATGACGCTACAAATCTAATAACGAAAAAAGTCGAAATCAATCAAATACGATAAAGACATCAAGCACTCCGAGCCGAATCCGGTGTTGGGCTCAAAGCGGTTTCATGTGTTGCTTTTATCGTTGAAAGAAAGGCGCTATGTGAAGCCCGTCAAACTAGGAGGGCAAGAACAACTCTATACACTGAATAGGAAACCGACTGAGAACAGACATGGAAAGAAAAAAATTACACACACATACACACAAACGCGGCTCACTGATCCCCGGCACGAATGAACAAAAGACAGCGCAGCCCTGCAAGAAAAATGATTCCACGTCGAAAAGCCGAGTGCAGCGATTATTAATTTCCGGTCCAACTCACTCAATCCATCGAACTCCCAATATCCCGTGGCAACGCGATTCGATCCTTGGAGCGTTGGTCGCTTCTCAACATCCCACCGTCCAGCATCGATAGGGTTTCCACAAGGCAAGGTCTCCGAAAACCTCCTCTACATGTGTGTGAGTGTGTTAGCTCGCGTACAGTTGAGCGGGTTTCAAATTTATATCGTTCGATTGGGAGCTTACCAAGCTCAGCGAGCTGGAACTACGTCCAGGGCCGGTGACACCACCGACCATTTTCCCAGGACGGTTACACTGCATTGACCACACCACACCATCAGACCACAGAACGGTGCTCCCAGACAGTAAAATGACACAGGAGAACACTGTGAACACTCGGGACTGAGTGGGCGAGGTGCTCCACATTTTGGCACACAAATCCACCGCCACCAGTTTCTCTACCAAAAACCACAATTCAGGAACGAAACTCTCTTCTCCCGACAGCCTGTAGAGGACGGGACCAGTGGAAGTGTGCCCGGGAAGTAAATATAAATCTTCATAAATTTGTCAAGATGAGCACCCCCGGACCTGTCTTGGAGGGCACGGCGAGAGGCTGTCGTAAATCAAGCCAGCAATCAACTCATAAATTATTTCGCATCTGCGCGACTAGAACAATAGGGACCGCCCGATGTTTTGCAGTGCAGTTTCTCCCGGACATTTCCGGGGTGTTCGTTCAACAATCGGCAGTTTTTGACACTACGCTCCTGATCATCTATTGTGACGCTCGATCCTGGCCTCTCTGGTGAAGGTGATGAACTCTGGCTTCGTGCGTGCAAGTGCCTCATTTATTGTTCCACCTCGAAAAAAAAACCTCTCGGTGCTCGGTGTGCTCCAACGCAACAACTCTCATCGTAAGACAGTGTGCCCCCACCCAGAACTGGTTCCGTTTCCTTCCTACCATATAGGGAAACCCGTTTCGAGAGCGTCACATTTTTTGTGGTGTTGTTTTTGTTTGCTGTCCCCCACACAACCCACACTCGAAGCGTGAGTCCGATGGAAGCAGTAAAAGAGCCCTCAAGCCACCTCAAACCAACCAACGGCCCACTCGCAACGCACAGCGTAGTGATTTTCATTCATAAGTCCAGCGTATGCCCGGAGCCGGGAGGCAGTTACACAAACCAACAACAGCAACAAAATAACGTCGCCCCTTAACTCCAGTCAACCCACCCATCAGGGGTCCGACGGCGTAAAAGGTAAGAGTCGCCGGGCAAAAGGCAACGCGAACCAGCTCAAAACAGGTCCCGCAGATGACAGGCCTGTGACGACGTGTTCGCCCGAAACGAACACATCCCATGGCTGCGAAATGGTCAGCAAAACCGAAAACCTGCTCCATTGCCCTGAGGTTGCGACTGGGAGCGAGGCTGGGTTGTTTTGAATAAATACATCCCAACACTGACTCACACGCACACACTGACTTGCGTGCGCACACTCGTCCCATGTTTTTGACCGCTTTTTCCCCACGTATATCGCTCGAAAGCTGCGTTTCAATGTGGTCCAAACTTTAGTCATTCCAAAGATCTCTCTCTCTCTCCCATATTCAATCTCATAGCACAGCAAGAAGATATAGTAGAAGGAACAAGAAATCTGTTTCAACTTTAGTTCTTCGTCCCGGTCGGTGCTTTTTTTGCGTAACATAAAACGAGTTATCTTGTACTGCCACCACCACTGTGAGGTGGAGTCTTCTGGTGGACATGGCCTGATTCTGCCATATCTCTTGCGCGTGGCCTTTTTTTTGCCTACAGTATGCTATCACTCCCATCACCACCGGGGAGTATATTATTGGTCCGGATGAAGCAGTGCACACAGTGCGACCCATCTCATCTTCTGCCAATGGTAATACCATGGACGGATGGTGTGCGACTCCCGATCTCCTGAGGCCTATAAATGTCTCTCTCGCTCTCTCTCCTCCTGCGAAAGCTGATGATGATGAAGCCTTAAAAGCCACCTCTAGCTGCCGCGGGTTGTGCATATCAGAGGGTCGAGGAGAGGAGACTTCCGTTCACCGTAGCGCTTCCATGGCCGGCAGCGACACCCCGGATGCCCCCCCTCGTACCATCGCATCCCGGCCATGAGACCACAAGCAAGCGGGGTTTGTGCGCTCAGGTGTGTTATTACATTGTACACCCTTCGTTTTCTCTCGTCGGTTCTCTTTTGCCCTTTCGATTCTAACGTCATTAATCGGTTGATCTTGTACTCGCCGGGTCCGGGTTATGCCGGGCGCTCCAGATCAGGTTGCTTCGTCGGCCACTCCACTCCATACGGCTGATTGGTTTACTTCATCTCCTTGATTTCCTTTTCGTTCTGCCTGTTCCATTCATTCGCACTTGCCGCTCGATTTCCCACATCCTTCCTTTCCGCGGAGAGGGTAACGTGGGTTCTCACGAGGCAATCCGGAGCTGGAGTTTTGGTTTTCGACGTTTAGAACTTCAATGATCTGGATGCTGACGGTCGGAAGCGCGTGGCTGAAGTCCATTGTCCACGCGAATCGTCCACGCCGGCGAGACGGTTTGCCCGCGATCAACGCACGGCACACGCGCGCGCCCTCGATTGTGGATGTGAAGATACAGGCTCGGGGCATCGTTCATCAAAATGCCACAATGCC
Organism: Anopheles farauti No. 4; assembly: GCA_000956215.1. Classification (NCBI taxonomy): domain Eukaryota; kingdom Metazoa; phylum Arthropoda; class Insecta; order Diptera; family Culicidae; genus Anopheles; species Anopheles farauti No. 4. The sequence goes on along the minus strand of JXWZ01006369.1, from coordinate 14,283 downwards.
GACCACAGACCATCGAGGAGATGCCCTCGGGGCGATGGGTTTTAATTTTATTTTGGATGTGATGCTTTTATTTGTCGGTTATCTTAGACATTGGCGTGTGGCGAATTGAATCAACTTGGGTATCTTTCCTCTCAGCCGCACTGGTAATGACCACCGGAAACGTTGACATACGACATGAAATCGAATTATGATTTATTTTCGCAAAAAATCCACACAACCACAAATGATAACATTAAAAGGCTAAAAACAAATAGCTTCTCCTCGCAGGGTCTACATATGTTCGTGTAATTCAAACCAAATCTACTGTATCTTTCAAACCTGTGGAACGGTCTCGGAAATCCAATCTGTTCCCGACTGCCATGTGAAATCGAATTGTTATAAAAGTTTCACGCTACAGGTGTGGACTTATATTTCTAACCCTCGCTTCTCAAACGCGCGGTCCGGCAATCACGGGCGCCAACAACCATACACCCAAGACCCTGCACCATTGGGCGCGTACGTTAGCGGCGGTGGCAATGGTTGGGATATAAAACAGCGAAACAGGTTAAGCCACTTCTCGCTCGTTCTGATTTTCTACCAATGTTTTCTCTATTAAAGCCAGCCAACGGAGTCAGAAGATGTACCAGAAGTGGTACGATAATTACGTTGGGCTGGATTTTCCATCATTTCTGCTGCTGCTGCCAGTACTGCCTGCTGGTGGTGTCTGATACGTTGGCTCTTCTCGGTAGCCGTAAATAATTAATCAAACCCTTGATTGCACATTCATGTACAGCAGCGGTGGTGGTGGTGATGGTGTGCGTATAAAGCACGAACACACGGCAAGTGTATCGTATCGGCAGAGATTGCATGTATTCAACATTCAGCTCCGTAAAAGTGGTAAACAACAAGGTTTTCATTCGACCGAGAAATCTTCACCCTGAATCCGGTTCTGAAAGCTTCCTAAGCTCGCGAGCGTGGAGCAGAAGTGGGTGAAAACGAGTGCTTTTTTACGATAGCGATCCCAGCGGCTGTTGTTCCAATTCTATATTCACCATGAACGGGAGAAAAGAACAACAACAACAACAACAACACAACAGCACAACAACTTTCGCCCGAGAGGTACTTTTTTTACTTCTTCTCATCTCTCAACTCAACTCCTGTCGCCTTCGGAACGATTGCACACAAACAGGACAAAATGTGAGCCGCATCTTTGATCCTGTGTTCCATACGACACATACGCCTCAGATGCGCCCATGATTAATTCTACCATTCTTTTGCCAGAATCGTGTTCGAATACGATTTTCCCCAAGGTGCACACGTTACCGATGGCAGTTCATTGTCCGTATTTAACATAAGTATCTCCAAATCTCGTGCGAGATAAATCTAGACCTTTCGTCTAACGCTTTCCGCGCCTCTTCAAGTGTCTTGCCGGTCGATCGAGCAGGCAAATAAAACCTCTCAACATTCGTTCGTGCGTGGGTACAATCGCATCCCACACAAACAAACACGCACACACGTATGTGAGCGAGCAATCTTCCGTCCCGGGACACGAGCCCCCTTTGGTCTAATGATGACTGACGACGCATAAAAACGGAGACGAAACGTCACCGCGAAGCAGGAAGCGGTCCTCCACGCGCCATGCCCACGTGGCACCCTAATAACTAACCGATAGATCCGATTTCGCCAAAAATAGAATCAAGCATCTGGAGAATCATCAACAGAGGCACACCTTAACGCACGACGAAGGCGACCATCGATTTGTCGTGCTGTTGGGCAATATTCTTAAGCCTGGCTAGAGCTTTCGGCGACTGGCCCGTGGACTATAGAAAACGTAGTGTATTACGGAACAATCATCGCCCAGCCCAGTAAGCACGCTCCACTTATCGGGTGCCCGAGATTAACCGGATCAGGTGCTGAGAAATTGATTGAAGCGTTCCGTCGGCGATGGTCTTCATTAGTCTGTCCGTACGCCATGCGATGCTGCCGGGCCGGGGAGTTCGAACCGTTCGCCATCTTTTTATGCTGATCGAAGAAAGATGATACCGTCGGACCATTTCCGGTTGTGGCCAAGGGATTGTGAAGCTAAAGCAGGGGCGGCACATCGAAAAACGATAGAGTTGCCTCGAAAGAAGCATTTATTACCCCAACACGATCAGGAGGGATTAGTTAAAGTCCACTCTGTGTGAGTGTGTGACATAAATTATTATGTCTTAATAAGTTGGCTGGTTTGGCTTTTTGGATAGGATTCATGGATAGCTCTTTTTTTTTTGTAAACGCTCATTCCCAAACGGATGCTTTATCTGGGTGCTAGAGTAATTGTGGTTTGAAATTAGTGTAAGCGTCATTTAACGACTGTCACAAATCAGATTACCACCGAGTTTGGTTTGGGGCAGCAGGCTCGAAACGTTGTCCCGCTTTCGATTCTTCGCAACCCGCGCGTGTGAGATGGTACGGTGTGAGCTTACAAGTGTTTCCAATTGTTAACTAACATGCTCGCACTCGTAGCAGGATAGCCACGTCCTCTCCGGTGCTCGAAACGTGTAGTTGAGCAAGCGTCCGGTGTCAGGTGTACTGGTGGGAGGAAAACATGCTCTTTACCCAGTGCGTGGTTGTGCCGGGTGTCGTGATAGTTCAACATAAAACATTGTTCGCTGTGGCGAAGGGAGCCGCGCCTGCCGGGCAGTGGATCCATCAAATGCCCAACCGTCGCTTTCCATCGGTGACGTTATGGTTCCCAGGGTTCTAACACTACTCCAACTCCAGCTGAGGGAGACAACACATACACCCGGGGACGCTATTTACGATTTGCATCGCAAGCGCAAACATTGACGGCGTGCCGAGACACATTTTCCGGGTGACCAAATGGTGGCTTTTCCGTTTTTGGAGGCTGATGCCAGTACCGTACGCAGTTTGAATTATTTCGCAATTTTGAAGTGATTTTTCACCGTAACAGCTCATCCACAGTGAGCCGCGTCCGATCCAGGCCCGAAACGATTAGTTTATACTCCCGGTGCCACTGTGTTTGTGTTTATGCGGCCGTCCTCCTACGGTAGGTCGCTGATGGGAAGTCGTTACTCACCTGTGAAAGAAAGCAAAGGAAAAGCGATTGCGATGAGAAAACGGCACGATACAACAATTTAATATCGGAACACAAGCGAACCCCGGGTCACGGGTAAACGCTACGCTCACTTAGATCGCTGTTACGGTGCAATTTGAGAAAATTTCCCCGAGGACACACTACCGGACAGTTGGCAAAATGCTGCCCATGACCAGACTGTACCATAAATTCTAATATTAAAAAAACGACACTCCAAAAAAAACCGCCAGCCTAACCTTGCACAAGCGACCGAACCGTGTGTTGCGGATCTTTTCTTTGCATCTCCCTTCTGTTATGGGGCGCGTCGGTTCAACAAGGCGCTTGGTTGGTTGACCGCGGGTAGAAAATTCTCGCAATGCGCACACCGCATGGTACGGCACTCGGCGCTGAAGTGACTGATATGCTTCCGGAAAATTGATTTCAATTAGATACGTTGCCACGTTCTTGCACGAAACTCGGCTCGGAGCCGGTGCTGTATGCGCCAGGCAAGCATTATGCGATTAAACTTTTTACTCGTTTCGCTTTTGTTTTCTCGCTTGCTGTTGCGCTGGACGAGGGTAACAATAAATGGATGCTGCATTCCGTGCTCGTTGCGTGTTTCCGCGAAGCGTACACGATCAATATTTGGCCACCAGAGTGGCTGTTCGCTTTGAAATTTCGTTCAGGCTCTGTAGAAAAGGCAGACAATTAGATTAAAAGCCGTACCTTTTCTGACAAACGACCGCTTTGGGGCAAAAATACTTCTTCATTTCACCAGTTGTTTTTGTTTTGGAATATGTACGGCTAAATATTACAAGTGTTACTATAGCATTTTTCTTGATATGGTACTCCTTTGTTGTAAGCAAACAACGATTGGTCAGAAATCAATCACAAACGCAATGCTGTATTGTGCTTATTGAATTTAATTGAAGTAATCAACCTAACCATTTTTGTAATAATATCTTCGCAGTCGCATGCTTACCGGAACTTACTTCACTCCCTGAGAATTCAATTCCCAGATCCTTCCGATTGAAAATGATAAACATCTATCGCACGCTGGAAATCATTTCCATGAAATACCAAACAAAGAAAAAGCCACCAAATAACAACGGTATGGATACTGATGCAGAGCTTTAATTTTATGCTACAACCGCCCGTTAGCGTCACCCCCGACCGGGCCAAGGACTATTTGGGCTTATTACTTTGCACCCTACACGCCACCCACCGGATTCTAGTCTCCATCAACGACACCGGAGGGCAAAGTTTGCCAAAAATTGCTTTCCCGTGCTGACAGCTTGTGATGGAAAATCAACGATCAGGAAGGGAAGGGCTCACCATAAAATAATTTCAACAAAATTAAACGACACCATAACCACGAATATTCCGCGACGGCCGATGACAGTAACCGCGGGACAAAACGTAAACGGAACGATTGCCTCAAACACGGAGACGGAACGCGCTAGAGGCAATGGCTCACAGATTAGATTAGGATGCCATCATTTGATGGACAGGCGAAATGCGAGCCCTAACGCGCAGGACATTCGTGTGCGTGTCAGAACAGGCAGCAGGACTTTGGACGAACGTAGGATCTTTATAATCTCAACCACCACCACCACCAGCATCCACATGTGCTCTAAAACACGAATTCCGTTGTAAATTCAACCATCAACCGCATGAAAGCAACGATTCAACACACGGATTGCATGCACAAAGACATTTAACAAATTGTCATCCCTATCGGTTTATGTACGAGGAGCATCATTATACGATTAGAAAATAAACATACAACCCGATGGTACATAACACACTAATTACAAAAAAAATTAATCAATAATGCAAAAAGTTTGAAAAATCAAGTTGAGTCTTAATCAACTATCAATTAAGAAATATGATTACTCGTGGCATTGCTTAGCAGTTTGTAAATCTTATGCAATACCGACGATTTTTTATAATCATTTAGGATTTTTTGCAGATAGTGATAAATTTGTTGGCGATTTTTTTTTTTTCATTATAAAATGGTAAACACGTAAATAAACATCTACAGGACTACATTATCAGCGAGGTGACCGAATTTAAAACGAAATAGATTCAAAGTCGCAAAAAATACCTTAAGTTATACAAGCTGGCTATAACCATTAGCGTGTTTCAGTTTTATCATGTTCGAAGCGCTAGAATCGATCAAATCCATTCCAATTATAATTGAACGTCTTATTAAGCTAAGCGCGAACTTTTCTTGTGTTTTCATTTTAGTTTCGGTATGGTTGTTAATTTCCGGTTTCGGAATGTAAAACAGTATTACAACGTGCCATGTTTGTCGTGAGTGTGTGATACAATTGTTCATAAATTTTCAAATAATTAAACGGCATCGTTTTGGGCAACACCGTGCACTCCAGTATCGTTGGGCTCAGGCAGTTGATTTTGAGCGCCATTAACAAAAACATCCACCCTTAAGTGCACTCATCGTGGCAATTTCAGCCCGCACCTCAAGAGAAACTTCTCGACAGTCTCTTCTCACGTCGACTCAATTACAGTGCTGCGGTTTTCCTGCCCGTGGGCGAGGCGGTTTGCCATTGTGTGTGCCTCTTCATACCACTACCACCCAACCACCCACCAGCCAGGCCAAGCTTGCGAGGGATTTCCGTCCGTTCCGGTGTAGTCTTTCTTTACGCGGGAATTTAAAAACTGAGCATTGAGTGCGTCCCGAGGGGATTTTTTTCCCGAAAAAGTGTGTATTTATTTATTTTACTTCCATTCGAAGAGTGCCAGTGCGCCCAAGCGTCGACCGTGTTTTGATTAATTGCTAAGCTTTGGGTCTGTCGAACGATGAAGGCTGGTTGAACGATGAAGGCGGGTGGGCGAAAACCAAGCGGTGGATCCTCCAAGTGGTCGACACAGTAAAACAACATTCTTTTCCGTGCGTCTTTTCAAACATCTAGCACAAAAAAAGCTCATTCTCGCTGAAAGCGTCGTCGATTTTTTAGGGTCGGTGCGAAACATGAAACCATACACGCATTACTTGTCAGCATACCGAAGGCTTCGAGTTTTCATTTACGAAACCCCTCGCTCATACTCAAGCATTCCCTATTCGCTCGGTGTATTAAAAGTTTTTACCCATCCTTTGTGCCCAAGCTTGTGCTCGATCAAGCTTTTCTCCGTATCGAATTTATCGTATGCTTCATGGAGGAGTCCTTCTAGTCGTACGAGATGGAACGTACCAGACCCTGCCCAAAATGCGTCATCTTCAATGGTAAAAGTTGGGCGGGGGAGAGGGGAGAGAGGGTACGCTTTTAAAGTAAATTAAAGGGCAATCTGTGCTCGATGGCCTCCGACGGAAGCGCAAATCGGAGCATGTTTCGTAATTAATGAACTTTTGCTTTCAGCTCCTGCTACGGCAGTACGCCGGCCATAGACCACGACAGCGATGACTACACGACAAGTGAAAACTTTGCACCAAATTCCCGTCTCGGCAACGCCCATAGAAAGAGAAAAAGAAAGAGAAAGAGAAAGCGATAAACAAACGAGAGACAGAGAGAACCAGATCGAATGAGGCAAAAGCCATGCCGAAGGCATGCGTACGGAAGATGCTGAAGATTGTTTGCATCGGATATCCGGTGCCCTAAAGCCGGCTCCGGTCGACGTATGCTTGTGTACTTGTGTATAGGTCGTCCTTATGATAGTATGGAATATTCCACACCTCACCAATCACCAGAAACTTCCCCGAAAAAGGTTCTCAAAATATAGCAGCAAGGTTAAGTAAACGGCTCGTTGTTTCAGGCGTTTTGCCTGTCGCGTTATGCCAGCAAAGTTTTCCTTCGGCACGAGCTCTCTAGCCTGGTCTAGCAGTTGACCCTACCGATAACTCCGATGAAACTGCACTCAGGTTCGCCAAATTGTCCGCGCGAGAATTCGAGTGGAAATATGATAGTCATAACTGTTCCCGAACTTCCCGCAAGAATCCCACAATTGTAAGTGCTGAATATTTCGCTGCATACACTTTTCGACCGAAATCAGCGCTGACTGAATGCTACGGGTGTAGCTTGAGGCGAACATTTTCATAATTGTGTTTTATTTTAATACACAACTCTGTAGTTTATTCCCTTGGCCAGTAGGGCTTCGTTCTGCATGGCTGCACAAACGATGAAACAAACAGCAACAAAAGAATGGGAAAACTGGATGAAATTGAAGCATCGCAGATCCGGCAGCTTCCAGCACCTGAGGCGTAACATCATTTTTGTTTTATTTAATTCACTTCCACCGACGCGTTTGCCATCATCGCGGTGGTGGATGGATCAGAACATCTTATAGAAGATTGTTTCCCCCCTCCCCCCACACCGATCTACGGTGTGTGATAGTTTTGAGTTGGAAAACGAGCTTACTTCTGGTTCCACCTGTCGTTTATTCTGGTTTCTGTTGAATCTTTTCATCGGCCCGTGTAAAAGCGCAGGAGCTTGGTTTGAAGATTTAAACAAAATAAAAACAACAACAATAAAGAAACATCCATTCGCAAACCAAGGCAGTGCAATTTCCCACCCCTCACTTCCTTGAATTCGATGGCGCGAAACGGGAATAAAAGCTAGTCGCGAGTTCGCACCACGAGCGTGGTCAGCGCCTCCTCGTTAACGACTTAATTTTTCTTCATTTAATTTATGGCTAATTGTTACGTTTTTTTCCCACCATTTATCCGGGATTTGGGCGGTGGACAAGCGGAAGAAAATGGCTTCTGAAGTTTCCCACCATTTGTGGACCGCTTCTAGCTGTTTCTACCATTGTGCGCCCCGTGACGACGCGTAGGCTGTACTCCTGTATGTCTGTCTCTGTTCCCTGCAGCTTGTTTGGTTTTCCTTCGCTATTACTCAAACTTTTTCTCGCTCCATCGTAGCCATGGTAAGCAGCCGCATACCTCCCCCTCCCCCTCTCCCGCCCTCCCACACACACACACACACACACCTATACCGGCCCATTTCCTTAGGAAACGCCACAAAAACGGATGCCTATGTCACCGACGTGACATGAACGGGTCCTTCGATGACTTCTACCACTCAGCCCGACCGCGCGGATGTTTCAACTTTGTATCTGAAGATGTTTTTCCACCCCGTTGGCAGTTTTTCTCGAACCGCACGATCGTGGAAAAACGATAAGCTGCGATGGCAGCAGGCAAAAGGCCACAATAGTCGTAATATTTGCGATAAACTTTAGCCCGCTTCCCCTGCCAGGCACTGTAGGCACTGGGCGGAAATTGTGCTCACGCCCAAGGGAGGTTTATATATTTTTGGAAGGTGACAACATTTGAAGCAAGCCACCCGCCATTATTGCCCACCAGATTGGATCGGTTTGAGGCGTTTGCGGTGCGGTAAAGTGACTATTTTTGACAAGCAGTCGTGGGAACATTAGCACGTAATACTTCGTCTTGTTGAAGTTTCCGAACTGGCGGGCTCAACTGTCAAAAAGTGCGATGATGAAGATCGTACACTTTAGATCGGAGCAGCATGATATAATACTTAACATCGGAAGGAACTGAAGCTCTCACAGAAGAAAATTCATTATTTCAATTCGCTGCTAACCAACACGAACGCGAAGACTCCCGGGGACCGGTCATCGATTGACAAGTTTCAAAATCAGCACGCACATCGTGCGGAACCAGTAAGACAGCGGGGATGTAATTCGGAATTACAAACTCATTAAAGCAAGTGGCAAATTTCTGCTCAACTAACGCTACGCTCCTGGCTGGACTTCTTGCCGGAACTTCTGGCCACTGTTTGTCCGGCTACAGGCTTGTTTTGGGTGGGCTTGATGGTGATTTCTCTGGCTGCACAGTACCTCTAATTGGATTTCCGCTCCACGGTCACCGGTGTTTTTCGGAACCTTCAGAAACTAAATTTGCCGGGGCACCCCGAAGCAGGTGGTATCGTTGGGTTTGCCAACGATTGGGGCAACGATTTAATCCCAAGATTAAGGCCCGTCGGGTTCGTTAAGCAATTCTATTTTAAGAAACAATTACAACGCGATGCTGGGATGCGAATAGCGTCACGAGAGCGAACCAGAGGGTGTAAGAAATGTAAACTGTTTCACTGGATGACTTTTTTTTTTACTTTCGCTTTGGCTCTACGGAATCAAACACTCCGGAATCAACCAAAAACACTACCACAAGTTTCATTTTTCAAGTCATTGTGATATTAATCCTGTAGCTATGGTAATCACGAAAAGTGCGATTGCTACCACTGAAAGATATTATTCATTCCAATTTGCAAAATGATTTAGGTTTGCTAAATAAACTCATTTTTTATTTTTTAATCATAACCATATAATTTTTACGGCTCAAATATTCAAAAATAATATCATAAATGTCGATGCAGAATCCTTCGTATCATTTTACCCTCCAAACGTTTAACGATCTATGAGTTCTATAAAATCTTTTTTTTATGAAATGGTAAACCTTTTACCCGTATCATCAACATACGAAAAAAGGTATCTTCCAGGCGAAACTGATCAATAATTCCATCAAGAAGAATAACGCTCTGGAAATATATTCGAATATACTTCCTAGCCATCCGAAGACCTGCACACCCCTTTTGATGCCACATGGGACGACTGCTCGTACGTAGGACAATTTCATTGATTGATTGATTTGGGCGTTGGTGAGTTCCAAGTTCTCCAGACGCGTTTTCTTTCGATTTCCCATTTGACCCGTCTCTGAAGACGAAAAAAAAGCGATCAAATTCAATTTTACTCTATTTCATGTATACTAGTACAACCGCACAGCAGTCACTGGGGTATGGAGCAGTATTTTCCTTTGCCAATCGTAAAATAACTTTGAAGTACCGCTCCGATCCCTACCAACACTGTCGATTTTTGGATCGATTTCTTGCGATTGACCGAGAAACGGTATGTCGAAGGTGGATCGATACATGAACTGGTTCTAAATTCCCCCCTGTTTCCCTCTCAAACCAGCTAGGAATCAATTTCTCCCCTTTTATCTTCTATTCAACCAACCGAACCGTGTCCTTTATCGATACTTTAAATCGTTTGAAAAACACAGAACATGCAACAGGGTGGCAAGTTAATCGGAATCTAGAACAGGACATATTTCAACATCCGAACATAACATATTGCTTTCTAGTTATCAGAATCCTACCCTCGGTTCGAGTTATCATTTTGTGCAACCGTTCACAAACGAGCTAATTGTAGGCGAGAAATCACAATCACGAACAAGCAAACCTTCACGCAGAACAAATTCCTCGAATATAGTCATACTTTTTACTGCCGCCAAACCCATTATCAGCTCATTTTATCTGCAACTTCAGCGCAACCATCGTGCTTCGTCACTCTACAGTCGGCAGAGCCCAACCGTCAAGCATCGGTGAACGCCTGCTCGACGCCAAACGGTCATTATCGTAATTAATTTATCTTAATCGAAGACTTGTTTCGGTCGCTTCAGGATCGAACGCAGGAACTTCACACGCACGCACACTTATTCATTCGTTTCAGTCGGCACAGCAATGTGAGCGTGTTTTAGCACGAAATGACATTTTCTGGATGTTTTTTGTTGCTTTTTTTTCTACGAGCCGCCCCATAAAATCGCCAAATTCTTGAACATAAAACCCGTCCCCGGATGCCACGTGTCTCCTACCAACATGCGGCAGTCAAAAAGTTGGAAACAGTAATAAAAAACAATCAGACTTTGGAGTGTCTCAACTGCCCGGAAGCTATCGCAAACAAATCCGATGAAACTCCATTCCGAAGAGCGAAACTTTTTCGGAACAAATGTTTTAATTGTTTATCACGCAAAAACAAAACTATGTTCAAGGCAAATGTCACCCGCACCAGCGACGTGGCCTCCCGGTCCGGCCACTTGGTGACATAAAACAACGGAAAAACTTTCGCTTTTCAGTCGCATGGGCGTAAAATCGGAAAAGCGAACGAATCCGTCGCCCGGTGCGCTAATAGCACACCAATCGTTCGTTTCTTCTCGCGGCTCAGGGAAAGCTCTTAAGATGCGCTTAATGCATCGGAAGGGATATAAAATAAATAAACAACTTTTCCGGTGCGCCACGTTTCGCCGGGGACCTTCTCATCGGTTTGAAAATCTCACTTTTGTTACTAGCGTCATGCGTCGTAAATTCTGCCGCCACCAAAGCCACGCGTACTCACAATGCGGTGATTTGATTGTGTTCCTTTTGTGACATCGATTGTTTGCAAAAATTATGATACAAACTTTGTCAATAGACAGAAACGCTTTGAAAAGGGTTTTATTTGAAATGTTACTCCATAAAGAGAGCGAATTTTATTGTCAAATTAAAACAAACTATTGGAAACATTTTTTTTTGTTTATTTAAGTAATACTTGCAGCAGTTCAAGTTGTTCTCACGGTAGGTGCTACGATTACATCTAAACTGTTTTTCCCAAACAAGAAGTCAAACAGTTATGTTGGTATTTAACAGTCGATTTTACATAGTAGTCGACTTAAACTAATTTATAAAATGCAAGTTTCGACCCGGTGGTAAACAATTTTCTCATTCTAATAGTAATCCCCACCTCGTGACGCCACGATTAAATAGGATGTACTGCTACTATATGCTTCAGTATTAGTACAACACAAAATTTATTTACAAAATACTTCAACTATTGTTGATATTTGGCTATGCGTATGTAGTCCAACAATCTACAGCATCTTATTTAAGTTACAATAACGTGAACATCCCGAACAGCATGGTATCGTCTTTCCAGCCTATTTCACATTTGCGTTGGTATCACAACTAATCATTTGCCCAGTCTTTTGTCCCCCGAAGGCATGAAACATGTTTGGCGCGCTATTTGGAGACTCTCGCATCTGTTCGCGGCTTTCACGCTCGTTAGCGCAGTGGAATTGCAATGGCCAGTGGGCAGACCGATCCGGATCCGGTATTCTCACTTGATGAACCTGCTATCGCAAAGCCGACTCAGTGGTTGTCATTAGAATAGAGTTCTGGACGCATTGTCCTACACATCGTTGTCTGTGGCCCGGGAGAACCGACAGGCTAGTCTTGTTGTAATCTCGCTGGCCTCCGGGTGCTCCGAGCACGGGCTTGCTGCTTGATACGTGCAGAATGTCCTGCGTTGGACCGGAGAAAACGTTTCTACCAAAACTATGCGATAGGCAGAGTCGAACACAGTGTTGCAAAGCGGTACGATATGGCTACGCTGTCTGTGTGGAATGGTCATGCCGGAAGCGTTTAACCATCTGCTGGATCGGTTGCTATCACCCATGCTGCGAGGTTAAAGGTAGCAGCAATAACACGTATATGAACCAAATGGAACCGTATTCCTAGAACTTCTAATGAAATGTTCCCTAATAGTTTGAAAGGTTTATTTTTCAACATGGTGCAATATTAAATTCGTTCACCATATCGAGCTATCGCAACATGGAAAATATAAAGTCATCCCAAAAGCGCACTACCAATCGCTCCAATTGAACTCTAAGCGCGTCAATAATTACCTTAAATAAATGTGCTGCGCTAATAGCCATATCACACTCATTAACCGACCATATGAACACGCGAGTTGATAGAGCTCCCCCGCGGCTAGGTGCTGTTTATGTGAAATAAATCTTAATAATTATAGATCGCTGTCGGATGCGCCAACCGCGTTTCCCTAATGCGTTAACCCACAGCACACACGCATACAAACACACGTACAAACACACATACACACATAATGATCATCATCATCCCGTACATCATCGCGCCTCGGCAGTGTGATGATAATATCAACCAATTTTTTCCGCTTTTTCGGTCCGGCTGTCGACGATCGCAAGGAGGGAAGTGTTGGAGAGTGAAAAAAAAAACATCATTTTCCTTCGCTCAATTTACCATCTGTTAGCGTTATGCCATCGGGTGCGAAAGGGTTTCCATCGATGTTTGTGTGGCAGTTATGTGTTGCCACTATTTATCTATCTAACCAGCCTCTGAGCCTTCTGAGCCTCATGTGAACCACTCGCAGCGTATCGTCTGCGGTACGTTACTCCCGTATCGCTCATTTGCAGTCATAAAGACTTCACCGAGCAGAGTCGTTTATACCTTCGGCTTGGATCCCAATCGGACCAGCGGTACCACATGTGCGCCATGGCGAGCCTTTCGTGCCGCCCTACCCTGGAGAAACTTTAACAAACTAAGCTGCTTGTATAAGAGAACAACACACATGCTGCCACCGGGAAGATGCAAATGAAACGCAAATTTCAGCCAAATTACTTCAGTATGTGGGCTGCTGCCCGCCGGGAAAGTCACTCCAGCCGGAAGGGAACAACCCGGGAACAGATACTTGCTTGCTTGCTTGCTTGGTTAACCTTCTTCGTTAGTGAAAAATAAACCGTCCCCATTCGGACATGGACAATGAAGGCGTGTGGCGTCGCGTCGAGGATGGGAAGATGGGGTACACCGGCAAATGCTGAGAAAAATGTTTGCCCGGGTAAAGGACCACATACGGAACGGTCGCTACCAACATGCGGTGCACCATCGGGCGAGCAATGTTTGGCAACCACTTGTTTTACCGTTTACCGCTCAAACTGTGAGGATTCTTTCTGTCTCCTCTTTCTGTATGTGCGTTATTCTTTTTTTTTTTTGCTGGCTCCCTCTTGCTTCCTGTCACTACAGGTGCTCCTGGAACGAGGAGCTACGTGGGAACTCCAAAAATTGGTTGGCCACAGGACTTCTCGGCCACAGGCAAACCCGCAGCAAGCGGGAAAGTAAGAACGAAGAGTGTGTGTGGTGAGTTTTGTCTTAAAATTTGAAACGACCAGACATAAGCAAAAGAAAAAAAAAACATGCCTGAAAAAAAAACATCTTAAAATACCACAAAAATACATCTGGAGTAAAAGAAAACGAAGCGCTACGTAACCGCTGCATGTTTCTTATGTAGCAAAACATATGGTACATTACAAGCACATTGTTAGCTCGGAAATCGCTCTACCCCTTGCTCGGGTACAGTGCGAAGAAGTTAATTTTTAAATGATATGGAAATAATTTATGAGACATCATCAGCGAGCTTCATTCGAGCTGCTGTTCGAGCGAGTCAACCAAGATGCAAGAGGAATGGAGCATGCTGAAGCCGGCTTAGCAGCCCCGATGGTAGTGATATATCAACCGCGATATCATTATAAGACTTGAAGATTTATTTATGAACATGATTGTATGAATATTTTTAATTGCATTTACAACTAATTTTCCACTCAACCACACACAGCTTCTAATTCTTCA
>JXWZ01006367.1:0-11658 GCA_000956215.1 Anopheles farauti No. 4 | reverse complement strand
CGAAGATAACCAGTGACGATGAAACAAGGAAAGGAAATCAAGGAAAAATAATGCTTCAACAAATGGGTATAAAAAACGAAGGCTTCCTGCACTTCCTTCCTGCAATCGAAAATTCACGCTTAGATTCAATCTCCATCCAAGCAAATCGTTCTTTATTTGTGTCACTTCTTTCCTTACAGCGATGCATGCAAATGCATATTACACGGAAACCAGTTTTAATTTTTCCCTCGCTGTTTGACCATTCGCAATGGTCCGACCGGCCGGAACCCAGGCCGGAACTTAACCTCAACAGTCAATTAGCTTTATGACTTTTGAACAATTGTGCTCGCAACAAAACTAAAAGTAAAAAATACACTCACTGAACGAAACCACCACCTAAGCGAGGAAGGTGGCTGAAGAAACGGTCCCCTCCGGTTTGATCCTTTCCCGTGTTTCACGATCAAGGAGGGTCCCCTCGGGTCAGCCAGCCACCAAAACAGCTAGCCAGCGGTCAGTGCAGGAAACAATTGGAATCGAGCGATGTTTTACCACTTTGTGTGTACATTTATTCTCTTTCGCGCTGCTTATTCAGGGCGGTTTTCTCAGTTTCAAAAGAATTTACAGCGCGGAGTGAACCGCTTTGCCGTGGGTATGTTTTTTTTTGGTTTGCTCCGTCAGCTAACAAAAAAATCCCAGTCGAATAATTGAGGCGCAAACATAATCCTTTATTTGAATTCATTTAAGCGGCTGGTAGTCCGTAGTCCCATGGGTGAACAATCAGAGGATAGACCGATGATGGGGAGAAAAGGTTCGGGCCGTGGACGTTGCTTGGCCGTAAGAAGTCGTGTTTCGGTATGAGTAAAATGTGTGACGTACTCATTTAGAAGCGATTTGTCGGTTCATTTGTTCCGTACGATACGCTACCGCAATGTTCACCCGTTTTTGTTTTAATGATTCTGATATGCATACAAGTTTCGATAATGCTTGTTTCTTACGAATCCCGATATCAATTCACCACTACTTGCATCCTGTCCTTATCACACACAATTTACATAGATGATGATTTTGATAACTTTATCCAACAGTATCTAAGTTTATGTTCGTTCGAACGGTATTGGCTCTCGATGCAGATTATAAATCAATGATTTTACGTTTCCTTTTTAATATGATTTTTTAAACGACTTATAAACTAATGTCCAGAATGAAATGTTGATATGCTAATTAATCTATTGTGAAGTATCGCCAGCTGGTTCACCACTTTGTACTACATGGTTTATATTTATATTTCGGTTATATTTCGTTCTGAAATATTTGAAAATGGGATACAGACGTTTTTCATTGTTCAATTCTTGGAATATCTTGGAATATTTTCTTCTTGTATGCGGTAACACCCCACGTAGTTACGTCTGCCGTATATTACCGGCTTACTAGATTATTTTCTATCACTATTGCTCGTTATTTACTCCTCGCTTGTGGTGCCAGTCTTGTTGGGTGTAAGACTGGTGGCGTGTTTGCTGTCCGATAGTTCACGCTACATTACTATATCCGTATTACTATATCGTTTAATAGGAAAAAGATCCTGATCTGATTTTTTTTAAATTTAATTAATCTTTCATTTTGATACGGAGTGGAACCTATCAAAACGTACGAGGAATGTTTTACATTTTTAAGAGAGCCATTTGTCATCTTGTAGTTGGGGCGATTGAAGGTGTGTGGAATTTAGTTTTTCATTCTAAATTTTTCCGAATTGTTATCTTTTTTTAATTATTTGTTTAAAAAGTGATACTGAACTGATGAATTTGCTCTCGTTCAATGCATGACTTTGCGTACCATATGATTTATTTGCTATAGAAGACATACATCGACATGTGTTCACTGGTACGTGATCGTTACGTGAAATATGGAATTACAATAATCCATTACCTTGCACTTTTTTTGCTGTTGTTGTTGAAAATAATGGAATTACGTGATTCTCGGGCAAGCACATAAGATCGACATGAAAACCCATACCGTAAGGCAATGCTTCTCGACGTTCCTTCCACTACGCTACGTGCGGTTTATAAACGGATAATAATACACATGTAAATGAGAGTGAGATTTCGCCCGCGTGATTTGGCCGTGGCGATACGTGGCCATATCAACTTTCCCGAGGCGAGCCTCCCGGTGCTGGGTGTTGGCGAATCGGTATGTGTGCTTCAAAGATGAAATGCGACTCCTTCGCAATCATTGCCCTCTTTGCGGGGAGGCCGCTCGTACCCGTTTGCCAGTAGGTTCGACTCCTTGTCCGCAGCGTGATGTAAACAGATATGATAGGAGGTTACCTACCGCTCCGTTATGATACAGTACTTGTGTGTGTGTTTGTGTGAGTTTGGGGTTTTTCGTATTGAATTATCTTTCTCTCACATTCTTGGCCTCTGGGTCCGGTTGCCAGGAGATCTCGCATTCTCATTTTTTCGTCGCTTGTTTGATGTTGCCAGAAAATGAATAATAATAGTTCTGATCATATAATGATGATAATAATGAATAATAAACAATGAAGTCACGTATGAAGCCGTTCGTTCTGATTTCTCCCTGCATGGTAAAGATAAAATAAAACTGGTGCATTCTCTCACCCAACCGCATTATACGCTTGCATACACTCTATTGTGTTGGAATCGGTCATGTTGATGTTTTGTTGGATGCATTCCATCTGGATAATCTTCCGAAATCAGGGCATACTTGATCACATGTACGCTGAGCTGCATACGTTATGAAAAATCCGATTTAAATTTTTTTTTTCTAGTTTGTGATTTCGATTAGTGCTTTACGTTTTTTCGTTGCGAAAATGGTTTGCTGTATTAACATTCAGCACTATTGATGGTATTATAATAAAATGACTCAACAAACAAGATTGAATGAAAGTTTTTTCCATAGTGATTTTTCGTAACTCGTAACTCGCCAATGTGCCTGATGTTGTCCACGAGAAACGCCGCGTGCACGGATCGAATGCTCCTACACACTTTGAAATCGTGATTGACCCTTCAGGTTTTGTTAGTTCATGTTAGTTCATACCGAGTGAGACGAGATGTAGTATATGAATCACACATTGTATTTTACATTTGACTACTACTATTGCAACAACAAACTATTGCCTTGCCAATATCAAGTGTCCAGGAGCATCGGTATTAAAAGCATCCAATGCATTGAAAGAAAAGAAGCACCTTCGCCAGATAACCATGAAAAATACCTAGTCAAGTCAACAAATGTATTTGCCATTTGGATCCATAGGAAAAAACTATTTGCAGAATATTTGAAGACTACGTTGCTACGCTTACTGATTTTTTTTGTCGAGCATGATAGTCGATCGCACTTGGTACAATAAAGAACGGGGATATATCGGCAATGTGCATCTGCTGGCACTTGTGTGGTTGAATCGAGTTAAACGGGGTAATTGATACTTTGCGCAGGCTTTGTGAGCTATCTTGATAAAGAGATCTAAACTTGAACAAGAACACTCTGTCATGGCAGAAAAAAAAGTTGCTAGCGTATAATGATTGTGATGCGTCGTTAGTAAATGAACGTATCATTAGTTACAGAATGAATATTACATTTTAGGAATTGACAATACTACTCGAGTAAGGCTCAGCGTAAACTAGGTTCATACACGTAGTAACATTGGGTGGGGAAGTATTATTTATTGTGTGCTTTAAGAATCTGTTTGTGGTTGGCAAAGGCTTCCTAAGAAGAAGAGCGCCTGCAGAACTGTTGGAAACAATTATGCAATAAATGCCGTCATAAAAGAGGAAAACAAAACTAGAAGATCTATAAGTAATTGATCCAGTACATTGGTCGAATTTCACACGTTTTTCGCATTTTTTATGGAATTTACTAAATAGAATCATATAAAACACTCAATATTCTAGATGAATTTATTCATAAGACAAATAACAATTTATATAATAGATGCCGCCGAAGCTTTATTATCACTATTCGAAACCTAGTTGAATAGCTATTGTATAGAGTAGTGAGTAAGTTATGAATCTAGTTGTAAATTTAGAAATAGATCAGTAAGGTAGCAACACGTAGAACTGATTAGGTTAGTGTAAATTATTAAAACATTATATCTCATCGTGGGTTTTTTTAAAATATTTTTCCAGCAATCATCTGTTCTATATTTATACAACCAATCCGCAAGGAACAGCGCAGTTATGGAACATTTAAAATCAATGTGGAAAGCTCAGGTGCGAACCCATTATAATAAGTAATTATATAATGTAAAATTGCACTAATCCAAATAATTCCCGATAAACAAAACTAACTAACTACTAAACTGGGATTTCAATGTTATATCATGGTTATGTTAGTTTCAATATGATAACTAACTATCATCTGTAAGGCGACAGTAATATTTCATGTTTGAAAGAAATTTCATGCTTAAAACAATACGAAGTACACAAATAAATGGAAAACTTCATTAACTTTATTGATATACATAGATATTCATGATTTGATAGGATTTGTCTAAATTATTTTTGGCGTCTTGAAAATATTTAATTTTGCTCAATTAATTATCCATTTGGAAAAAATATAGATAATTATTTAACTCGATCTAGTCAATTCAGCGTGTATTATCATCATAATAATAAGAAGTTTGTTGTCCTGAATTGTTAGACGCAATGTAATGTATCACTCTTTCTTACAGATGCTTTTGCAATACTCGTGGGAAAAAATAATAATACAAAGTTGATGCAGTATGTTTGCCAAATACATTGTTTTTAGAAAATTGAAGAGGCATTGTTTCTATATCTATAAATTATACTAGCAGAATAACCGTCTTTGACGGGATTGTTGAAATTAAACATTTACAAAAACAAAACAATAATTAACAAAACATACACGAGTTAAATTATGACTCGTTTCAAAAATTACATCATTCTTTCGGTTTCCAATTCCATGTTTAATTTAAAAATGTGGTAAAGTTTTTAACTTCATTTTAGCATATAGTTGTGACTTTTTATAAGCAACAATGAACGAATATGGAAGGTAGTGGAAGGCAACGAAAAAATTAGATGCGAATTCAACATTTTTGTTTCTACATGATTGAATAACTATTGTTTTATTTGTTAATTTGTAGGATGGCTATTATAAAATCAAAATTTTTATGGTTATTTTAACAGTAACCGATAATGTGTCAAATTATTTTCGATACATTGTTCTTTATATGTTGAGCTAGAAACATTTTTCAATAATAAAATAACATTATGCAATAGGATACTAACACCATGAACAAATATTTACACACATTAATAACGATACATCATTACAGATGGTCGAAAAATTATGATAAAGTTTTAACATTAGATTCCAACCAGAACCAACAAACTAATACGTATATGGACCATCCACGATACTATTTTATAGTACATCACGCACGTTCTGTAGTTACTATTAATGATTTAGTGAACTACTATCTTAAAATAACCAGAAAAATCTATATTTATTAGAAAAAAAAAAAGAAAAATTACACCGCATGTAGCTAGCTCAACTTATGGGATAACTAAAAGGGAAAGCAAACGCAACGTAAAACCTCATTAACGCTTGAACGCTATTCTTTCAGTATGGCTTACCGGACGACAGAAGCAATCCTTTATTCCGCGTGATGCCTCCAACTGGACGGATTAAGCTGGTGTCCTTTTATAAAGACACAATTTCGGTATAATCGCCAACGTGCGAACGCGAAGCGAATGAATCGCGAAAAATCTCGTCGTGAAGCTCCCGCCAATGAATATTCATTAGTTCATTAAAATGATGAATACCCATGAAAATATCAATCATGTGTAAATATGAGATAAAGAAAACGGATTCAGCTGAAAAGAGTGAAAGCGAAAATTAGAACCACCGGATAATCTTTGATGAGAATATCTTCGTCCTGGTTGTTTTACACTGTACCGTTCAGCTGTTTTTTTTGCAATATTGCGAAGATGAAAGCACGGAATCGCGATAGCGTTCGGCAAGTCTTATGTAACCCGTTTGCACCATAAGCTTTAAAGAACCAGTATTTACTTAAAGCAGTTCTTATTCTGTGCTTCTTTTGAAATTTGCTTTCGCTATGAGAGTGTTTTTATAGCAAAAATATAGTAAAAGTCAAACAGAATTGAGAAACTAGATTGAAAATGGATGTTTTAATCAATCAGTTTGCTAAGGTGCATATCATCAGCAGTAATTAGCTATAAGCTGAATCAGTGGGGCATTTCAATCGTTGACAGAAGGATTTTAATTGATTGCATCTGAAATGAAATTTGATAAAATTACAAATGACATATTGCATATGCAATATTAGAACTTAAGTTCAGGAAAAAACTATTATCAGAAATAAAATGAATGAAATAAACGAAATCATTATATCGAATTTTAAAGATCCAAACATAAACATTACAGTACTATCTTGCATGATACATTATATTGATATCTTGATCAATATCAAATTATTGATTTATTTAATTTATTGTTGTTGTTTGTATTGGTTGATTGTTTAATCGATTGTTGAAGTTTTTAAATTTGTTTTAGTCAAACACTCAATTATTTTGAGAAATTTTAGCAATTTACTTAATTTACTGATTGGACAATATACCGTTTCTTAAAAAAACCATATCAGTTTACTAAACCATCGTGTACTAAAATGAAAGAAACACATAAAAGCATTTAATTCATGCGTCTTCTATTGGTGAAAAGTAAACCAGCGTTGGAGTAATGAAGCACAAGTAGAAGGGCAAGTCCCATAATTAGTGAAAAATACCAGCCGTAGTAGAAACCGGCCACTCCAAAACGGCCGCAGGGCAGCTGTAGAAGGTAACAGGCTCTGTACTGATTTTTTTTCCCCACTAATGCGCACAGGCGCTTTCTCCCAAGCTTCGATGCTGTTAGCTAAAGTCAGGAATAAAAGTGGATAGTCCCTGTAACATTCTCTGCCGCGCACGTCGACTCGGAACTCTACCTCACGGCAAAATCGTAGCATGTAGCTTTGTAATGTAGGGTTTGTTTTCTTTTTTTTTTTGCATGCTTTACCAAAGAAAGCAGCGTCCGACAGGCGTGAACGAGATCGACGGCTCCACGTGGCTGAATGGCGCACGCGAGATGAGGCGAAGGCGAAGAATACAGGCATGGTGAAGTATTTTATTTCAAAATAATATTTTATTTATTCTAGAAAAGCACAAACGGGCGAATCGTCTCTTTCGCCAACGTCGTGCACCCAGCGGTTACCATGGTGCCCGCGTCGAGTGGCACGACTGAAGCAATGAGTTGAAGATGCTTGGTTCCTTCGAAGCCCCGGGTACCACTTCGTTAGAGTTCCTTGATCAAGTGAAGGAGAAATATGAGCTGAGTGTGCTGTGAAAGGACGCAAAAGCAATAGCTTACCCCGCGGGGTAAATTGGCATTCGGAATTGAAATCGGAATTGCATGATGTGTCTTAGTCCGGTGGTTGGGCCGGGACCGCTGTCGCACCAAGAGCATCATGGAAGGAGCGAACAGTGAACGAGCTTTTTCCTAGGACGGGCGAACATTTGCCGCAATGGAAGTCACAGGACCTGAACCGGAAAGGAATATATGAAAGTGGAACCATCAGCCGGGCCTGGCGAAGCAAAGGAGTCAAATTGAAAGAAATGTTATGAAATGATGACAAACAGAACTGTTTCGACCAATAAAAATACAACGCGCCTCGGTTCGGGGAGCTCGACGCCGAAGACGAATCACGCCCTCCCACATGTACATACGCAAGCATAGATGAGATTGACGGAGGCGACTTGCGCCGAGGAAGACGGAATGCTTCGGGTGCTCGTAAGCGAAGGAAAGACCCCACTGGAATGTGGTATGAAAGAGACCGACCGTGGGTAGAAAGAGTAATACGGGCAACGGCGAACGGTCGGTACGTGGGGAGGCTGCGTCGGAAAAATGTGAAAAGTGTGACAGCATCTAGCAGCGTCGTCGTGCGACAGCGGTGTATATATGAGTTCGTGGCGGTGGGCGCAAGCGAGAACCGCCAACTCGCCAACGGTTCACGAGGTAGAGCAGGAGGCACGGAAGCGTAGCAAGGGAAAACTTTCTTACTCCGGGGGGACGTGAAGCGAGGGGCTTTTTGGTGTACGTGTGTATACACCCGCTAAATGATGGAACGTATGAATCGCATAAGGATGTGTATGTGTGTTGGTAGTTGTGTTGTTTGTGCTCTTTTTTTTTTGCTGGAAAATGAAAATTGTGTGGAGCTTTTCCACGAATTGCGCAAGGAACTGAGCAGCAACCCTAGCGGAGTGTACGAGAGTGTGCGTGGACGCTCATGTATCCACCACATTCGGGTTATAGGTGTATGGAAAACGCCGAGTCAGTTGGATTGAGCGAAGGAAGAAGAAAAAGTATGCGCACAAACGAACGATACACATCATAAACACGAGCCTCACATGGTGGTTCTGGTCTGTAGTAAATGCAAGACTGTAGACGCTTATTTATTGGTCCGCGAGCTTTAGCTTAGGCGACAACTCGCTCGTGTGCACATCGACGGAGAAACTTTATATTTACTTACATATGTACTATGCCATGCGTACGTACCTACCTACATAGGATCCGAGTGTATGTATTACAAATGAATGTTTTTTTTTTGTTGGCATAAAAACACACGGTACGTGCATGACATTTCAGCTCAACTCGTTGTGCTTTGTGGGCAAGCCACGTCAAAAGGAAAAGTGGTCAGCTGATAAAACAGACATTAGCTTTAATTGTTCGTTCTTTTTACGGCAAGCTGGTCGGTACCGGTCGGTCAAGTTTGGATGCGGAAAACGCGAGAAAATTTGCGACGTCGGGATTTTTAATGCGTCGTTTTTTTTTCTTCTTTTCTTAGAAACGGTGCGAAAAACTCGCCAACGTCCAGTCTCGCGACCTTTTCGTTGCCTGCTTCTTGCCACTTGACTGCACCGTAGAAAGGAAGGCATCCGACATTAAAAAAAAAAAAAAACGAATCGCGCAAAGATAAACGAGAATAGAATGATGGAATCAAAACAAAAGATCGTGAAACTTGTTCGTCCTTCGCCAAGGGCCGTTGGCATAAGACGGTGCGAAGCGTCGCATAAAGAAAACAAAGCAATAAGAAAATTCGATCGTAAGCGAAAACTTTCGCTTTATTTCGTCCCTAGCCGTCTGGGAGGATAGTAAGATGTTGGTTGTCTTGCAGTAACCTGGCAGTCGGCAGCACCCGCAGGTCAACTTTAGCGCAGAACGGACAACGTAGGGACAACTCCTGCGCCCAGAGTCCAGAGCCCGCTTGCTGCGTCAGGATTCGTGTCACGTTGGTCACGTACTTTTTGCGTTGTACTGCACCCCGCGGAGGAAGAAGAGCCTTTGGCCCAAATTATTTCGGTACCCTCGCCCACCGACCATCGCTTATCAAATCCTCGACGTTGTAATTAAGCATTCGGTACGTTTCGCACCTGATAACTCCTTCGTTGAAACCACTAGCGATTCGCCCACGCGATCGTAGCTTGTGTACATGCATGAACCCACGTTCACACAAACACACACGCACAATCCGAGTAGGTGATAAGATTGGAAGCACGTGACGAACCGGGCAGAGTGTTAGTGAGCAGGCTGAAGTTTTTCACATCCTTCCTGCCGTCCTGCTTCCACCGTGCAGTCAGTCCATCGCCCGGCGTCTAACCACCCCCTGCGGGACAGCGGCATCGCTACCGTGACTCGAACGAGTTACGAGGGATCGGGGTTTCCTTTTCTTTTTGCGCGACGCACTGTATTTGGGCGATTCGGGTTCACTATGTACGGTGTGTGCGAGTGTAGCATAAAACATGAGCATAAACATTACTCCGTTCGCCGCTGGGAGCCTACCAAAGCCACGCCTACTGCACACGTCCGGGCAAACCTGTGGAGTGAAAGAGAGAGGAAGCTCTTTACGGATGTGTGAAGACCATGTCACCCATATGAGAGAGATTGGATTCTGCGGTATGTGTGCGCATGTGTGCATCTTGTTGGCACATAGCGCCTACTTATGTACTAGCAACCCATACGCGTATATGTGCCGGCGTACGTGTGGCTTTTTTCCCGCATCATATGTGCCGAACAAGACACATACACACAACTCGTTCCTTCCAGTAAGGGGTGTGAAACGAAGGGATGCTGGGGGCTGAGACGAAGCCATTCGGAACGAGCGCTTTCTCATCGGCGCTCAATGTCTCGCGTATCGGACGACTCACTGGAAATAGTCACTGGAAGTGCTTGGGAGTTATATTGAACGCTCAGCAACAAGCTCACGCGTACCGTAGCCTGCTCATCTGAGTGAGGAGTGTGGTTTTCGATTCTCACTATTGTCATGTGAGCGTTTGTTCACTATAGGAGCAGCCGTTGTCGTTCCAGTGGAAGTATGATGATAAACAATTCCACATTTGTACTCGCCGTGCTTTGTTTGTGCGAGCATGGTGGTTTTTATTTATGGGCAAAATCATCGGACTAGGAAACGGGAAGAAATCAATCAATTAGTCACGAATATGTGAAGAAACATTTAACAATTGTATAGATTTTAAATGACGAAACAGTACAGTCGTTTACAGTCTTTTTTATGATTGCATCCCATTATTTCCATGATCTATCAAGCAAAAATTAGCTATCGTTTGTTGAAGTAACTTTTACCTAAAATCCTGAAGATTCATTATTTGTATCGCTTTTGTCTCCGAACCAATATGTAGCATAAATGTACTAATGGTTTACGGAATTGCAATTATGAAGCAGATACAACTGGAGCTCGTAGCTCTTCATTTCACACAATCCTAAACAACAACTGCGTGTGTGTGTGTGAGCGTTTCGAAAAGGTCTCTAAGCAGCATTTTCTCTTCTTTCGGTATAACTCGGTTTGCTTAGTTGTTGTGGCAATCGTGCCTCGTACATCAGAAAGAGTAAAATTTGTATCCATCTCGAATTAAATTAGTATGAATTAAAGAAAATTTCAGTCTCTCTGTTTTAATTTTGTTAATTAGCAAATTTCTTTCCGGCTTGCGCTCGGAGCACTGAAGAGTCCAGGCTAGTAGCAGACAAACAAGATCAAGAGAAGATGTACAAACAGCAGAGCGGCGGCGCAAATAGGGCCAAAATATGACGGCAGAATATTGTTGAACTTTTCGTCGCGGTTTTTTTTGTTGCTTCTGTTGCTTTCCATCGTTCCCAAAGTGCATCGGAAATGAGCTCAGTTGAGTTCCGTGGTGTTGCTGCCGTACTATAGGCAAGTTTAATTACGCTAAAACGTCGTCAAATCGCTTACGCATATAACAGGACGCTGCGATCCGGTAAATGACGCACATTACCTGTGCGTGGCACGTGAACTTCTCGAAGTTTTGAGAAACTCAAGACATTTTGGTAGGTGACTAAAATGAGTTAGACGACAGTTTGTATAGAGTACAAGGTGCAAAGGTACGAGTGAACCATGTTTCGGATAAAAGTAAAATGTACGAAATTGAAAGAATATTTACGAAATTTCATTAACTAAGATGACGAAATCGTGTCACAGTTATACTGAAACATTTTACAATGAATACTATTCTATCGTCTTCGGTTACTGCAGAAATGTTGTTTGTATTAATGTTGAAACACATTTAAATTATTGTTTAGAAAAAAAGTTTTGAACATATGTAATATTCTAATATTACATAAAAT
>JXWZ01006362.1:0-15726 GCA_000956215.1 Anopheles farauti No. 4 | reverse complement strand
GCTATTAAACCTTGCGGTGGAGTTTCCTGAAAACGCGTGTAGCAATCGTTGTACTACAGGCAAAGGAAAGCTGACTGCACCCGGCAAACGGAGTCGGATGCACCGATGTACGCTGGTTGCAGGGGATGTTGCATTTGTTACGTCTCCCTTCACAGCAGCCGAGGAGGGTAGCGTCCTCTAAAATATGAATAGATTTGAATTATTTGACGTAATGGATGAGCTAGCGCGTGCCGGAATCCATTTTCCACCGAAACCTCCATTATGTTGTCAAACATCTGCTGGCAAGGTGCGCCGTGTGGTTTTTTTTTCTTCTTTTCTTTATTCACCCATCCACCCCAGTCCACTCTGATTCCAGCGCACAGGTACGCAAGGTACTGCCGCGTACCAGCGTGAGGGATTTAGTCCGGAGCCCGGTAAGCGCCCGAAGTGCCTAACGTTGGATAAAGTGCACCGGCATTCGTAAGGATCGCACCACTATCCCCGGTACGTGATGATCCGCGCGACACGAAGGATCTAGGCTGGGGTCTGCAAAACCGAACACTATCTCGCCAGTTCACCCCCCGCTACCCCCTTCTTCTTCCCTTCGCCAACTCCCCGAAGGATTTGAAGCATTGCAAATTTAACTATCGTGACCATTGGTCAGCCGATGCGCACGGTTGCACGGTGCGGTCTGTTCGTCGATCCTTTCCGGGTTCGCTTTTTCCCGGCGAAGGTGCCGCGGCTGCTATGTTGCTACGCTGTGAACAGAGAAAGAGGGAGAGAGAAAGAGAGAAGGTAGACGCAGAGGTACATTTGCGTGTTTCCGTTGCACTTTCGGTCGGCAGCAACTGAGATACGGACTTGGAAAGGTGATTTTTTGTTCCTGCTCGTTGGTCGTCCAGTAGAGCGAAATGCACTCGCAGAACGTACGCGCACCTCCCGTTGGGAGCGCAAAAAATGGGTTAAATCATTTGGAATGCCGGTCAAACGGTGGAGAAAATTGTGGACAAAAGATCGAACCATTTGATTCCATTTTTCGAGAATGGTTTGAGATGTTTGGGATTGCAAATAATTACAACGCGCGTAAATATTATACTCCAATTTAGTTGTAGACGACCGACTTAAAATTTATAAACATTTTTTTTTTTTGCAAGACAATACAATAAATTTAGTTTTTCTTATTTTTGGATTGATAGTAAATTCAATCTCATCTTAGATTTAAAAAAAAGTGTTAGTATTGGACCTTTTTAATGGCGATGATTATTTTTTTATGAATTATAACGAACAAATAATCTTAGAACGAAACATATTTGTTATTTTACAGTTTATACAGATACGTAATTTAAAAACTGCATAAACTAAAACACTCAACAATACAAATAAATTGGAATAAAACTTTTGAAAACACAAGCCAATTGATATTTGAGGTTTGGCTGTTACTCTTGACATTTATGTTTATTTATATTAAGTTGTCAAGTTGTTGGTTTCAAGTTGCATTTTTATGTATTTTTTTAGATAATAACCAAACATGTCTTTTTATAATATAAAAAACATGTAGCCCAAAAATAAAAAAATGTACACAATGTATGCATGGAATAAATGCCACCATAAACTTGCTCTTTGACAAAGCAATAATTTTCAACATTGACCACAGCTTTTGTAGCTTTCCCATGGTGAGAACCCATTCTCGAAACATAACCTCGAACGGTAGTTGCATTCGATCCCACTTACTCACGCACGTACACAACTACATCCTGGAGGAGGCATCACCTCACCCCCTCATCCAGCCGATGGACGATTGGTGATTTTTCAAATATATCGCCCTCGGTAGCTTTCCTGCGAACCCTTCGTCCTGCAACAAAAAAATAACCCCGACACGGAACAACACGGAACGCGCGAAAACTGCGGGCAGCTCGCGCGGCGTGAACCGGGACCACCACCTGCGGTGTGCGGGCAGAAACCCGATTTTCCTTCCCGAGCGGGAAAAGCATCGGGCTGTATAAAAGTACATCAATATGCAGACTGGAGCGATTACCGCTTTCAGATACGTGAAATGGAATAATAAATAAGCATAAATCCAATGATGTACGATGTGCAACGCAAACCCCGGCTTTCTCGCTCACGTGCGCGTTGTTGGCACGGTTCGGTGGGGACGCGGAGGTGGAAAATCACCCACCCCACCTGCATGGGACCGATGGAGCTAAGTGGGAAACTATCGGATCTACTCGCATCAGCGACACCCTGTGAAAGGGCGAAGGTGAAATTAAAATAATTCCCTATATCAGGATTATAACGGGCAGCGTTTTCCTGTGCAATTTCAAGGCAGGAAAACGGGCGGCCTCGAGCTCGTGCCGGTCGTAAGCGTACGTGCGATGTGGAGCGAGAAACTACCAACACCAACCTTACGTAATCTTGCCATTTTAATTAAATACCTTCACGACAAATTGGTGTTGCACTGCAGCACGGCAGTAGAATTGACTTTCTGGTGCGTAACATGTTCGTTCGATAGCGGCAGAATGAAACACAATTAAAACCGGAATGAAACAAGCCCTTTATCAAATCGGCAGTGTTTCGCAAAAGCTTCCTAATTTGAGACCACTGTTCAGCTCACCCCATTCCATCGTCGGCTTCAAACCGCTTTCGATTCTCGCAAGAACGCTAAGTAGATTTGCTTATCGTGAATAACGAAATGAGCTCGGAAGCTTGCGTCGCTAGCACCACAAGAAGAAACCCCCTAATGGCCACTCAAGCCACCGACTTATCGATGAAGTGTGAAATCTTTTTTGCATATTCCAGCCAGGCAACCTCCCGCAACGCGCAACGCTCTTGACCAACGCAAACGGGCCACTTTGCTGTGCTCCAACAGCAGCAGCAGCAGCAGCATAAAAACGCAATCAGCTTTAACGGGGGCATCATTTTCATTTCGGGCAACAGGCCCTTCGTCGACGCCGCTCGATAAGCGAAACAATAGACAAGCGGCGGCTCACGCGAGCGCGTCTTGAGATCCCCCTCGTCTTGGGCGGACGGTCGCCCCGGGACGGTCGGGCACGGGAAGCAACATAAATAAATAAAATATGAATTTCCAAATAAAGTGGGACGCGCTCGGGTGCGTGCGAGAGGAAGCAGGCACTGGGGAGGAGGGGAATAAAAAAAGAACGAATCGCACACGGCGCCGGCACCGGGACGCAAAACACAAACCAAGCACCACCACCAGCATGAAGCGAACGGAAAGCGAACAAATGAAAATATAAATAAATGAATAAATATTTATCCGATAATAGCGCACACCGAGTGTGCCGAGTCCCTGGAAGGAAGTTGGTGTTTCTTTTCTCCTTCCGAGCGCATTCTTCTTTCTCGTCTTCACCGACCGATGACGGTTGCCAGCGGAACCCCGCAGAACTAGACAAAAATGCTCCGTGCTGGGTTGGGGAAAGATAAGCATTGAAACTTTTGTCCCGTGCCGGTGGCAGCCCAAAGACGCGTACGAATTCGGTACACGCGGTTTTACGGGAGGTATAGACGATTGCCCGCTGCGCCAAATGAGCATGAATTATAAACGGCTGCGCTTAAAGGTGGCACTAGCCCGTACCTGTGCGGACCGCAGACAAGCTGCTGGTGATGCTCGTCGGGAAAGATTTCATCAAGCACAGATTGCCACTTAATAATACAGATTCACGATCAACAATCGGGCGAACAACTTTCGCCGTGAGACTCTTGCCCGGTTTTTGCGCGTGCTCTCGTTGCCTTCTTTTGGGAACGAACGTTAGGTGAATGGCGATTGTTTCGCACCTCACCTGGTCGTACGTGCTTCGGAACGATTCACTCGCAACTGCCCGCCGGAAGCCCAGCACCTAATTCTGCACCCAAATTTATACAATCCCTAATTTGTGTCGCCGATGGTGACCCATTTTCCCACGCCCACTATATGTCCCACGCGGTGCAATGTTCTGCGCCTGATCGTCCAAATCCCAGCACCGGCGGTGGGCGGGGGTTGGCGGTTTGTTAAACGGATGCCACGCACCACACGCGAAACACGAAAGTATCGACTAGCAGCCGGACCCGGAAACCAGCGCCCGGACCACTCGCAGCCCAATAAGCGGTTGCCAGAGCTAATCACTTAACCCGGGTTCGCCGGGTATTCCCGGGACAGTTTGAAATTGAAATGTCGCCCATTAATAACGCTGATGCATGTCGTTTGTTCTAGGCTGGGGAGCTGCTGCTCGCCTTGATGTCTGATGCATACATGACATGGCTTTGCGCTGCAGCTGCGCCTCCACCGTTTCCAGACCGGTGTAGCGAGCGAATGCGACCGGGAGGACCTAGAGAGAGCGAGAGAGAGAAGCTCGTTGTTACACAACACGACACATAAACCATAAGCAAATGGCCGTGCTTCATTGTATCCGTTCGACCCGAAAGGGGGCTGGAAAGATGGCACTGGAGAGCAAGAAGGGAAGGACCATACACCACCCCGTCGTCGGGACAAATCCAATTTTCTTGTGTCACATTCATTCTCTGCACCATGTGAACGTTGTCAGAACAGTCGATAAGGGCCACGTAGGCAACGACGACGACGACGACGACGACGGCGCAACGACTGGCCGAAGGTGTGGCGGTTTCGGTAGTTTGTAAACTCATTTAAAAAGCTTGGGGTTTTAAACCTTGTTTCGGTGTCGGTTCCAGTGGTGGCATCGAATGGATTTACCTGTGACCGTAGAAGCCCACAGCAAGTTAAAGCCCACAAGGTGCACCATACTGCACAGTTCAACGTACCTCTTGGCCCAACGTAGGTGACCGTAGGTGTGAAGGGTAAATGAACCGTCGTTTCTATTATTGACTGTCAATAGTTGATTATTTTTGTATTTTTTACTCCATCCTTTGCAGTGTAACAAATGTAATTCGTCAGGCAGGTACACGGCTACTATGACTATTTTCTTGAAGCATGTGCAAACACAAGTCATTGAATTATTTTCAATCCTACTAACCAACATTTTATGTTTTAAATTAAATTCTGTCTAGCATGTTTGAGTAACAAAATTAACAATATTTATACACCACAGAGTGAATCTAAATTCAAATACTTGATTTGAAAATTCTCTTAAATAGAATACACAGGTTTGATTCTCGAAGATGTTCTCTATAGATGTCATTCGTTTAGGAACAAGTACAATCAAACAAATTCTTCCAACAATTTTGCTGGTGTATCATTCACAAAAACTGAGTCCAACAAATTAACATGTAACACTTATTTATGATGATGTATAAAAAGTTTGACAGTAAAATTGATTCAACCATGATTCAACCATCTACTATCTTCACTAGTCGTGTCAACCGTTGCGGCCCTGGTTATTGCTAGCTTCGAAACCACATTTTCCAATCCGTCAATCGAAGCTACAACCAGTGTCCTGAACTATTGCAATCCAAATACCGACTGCAAATTAATGGTTGGTCTATAATTGAACCAACGTTGCCACACTGACCATCGGAAGAATTTGTTCCGCACGTTGACCACATCAAATGCAAAGGGAATGCCATATTTCCCATCGCTTTGGATTGTATGCAAATTTTAAACCATTTTAGAACGGTTTGTGGAACGCTGGGTCAACCAGCCAACCAGCGAGCACAGTTGGCATTGTAAAAAAAAGTTTATAACTATCAAAACGATGCATAATGATGCTCGGAAATTTTGTCCCAAACATAACACACCCGTCACCGTTGCGTGGATCCCATTGAAACCATAACCCCAACGAAACCTAATCTCAAGTTTGTATTAAAAATTTAACTTAAGAGCAGTTTTTCCCACCGGGATGTTTCGCTCCATCCTCCTTAGCAGAGCAAAAAAAAACAAAAGCAACACACAAAAAAGGAAATATTCCAAACACCACAACGAACCGCGCGTAAGGAACGAACTTCCCGTGAGGATTGCTTTCATGGCTCAATAAATAAAGCTGGATAAAAAATTACGACCGATTTCTTTTTTCTTCCTTCATTGCGCCGAGAGATGATGGCGATATAAAAAAAAACACACGGTGAAACATTTGTGGAACGGCTCGGAAAATCCGTTACCCCAGGGCCGTTGGTAGATCCAACACTCGCGAACCCGGAAACCCTGTTGCCTGGTGTTGGTTCCCGTTTCCCCTTCGGCTGGGGCAGAAATACACTGACAAAAATCCCTCCCGGCATGCAAACGACAAACGCAGAATTTATCACTGGCACGCAGTTAAATTGCTGCTTTATGGCGGTTCGGTGCCCGCGTAGGTCATGACGCTTTCTTCAGACCACTGTTCCGGCTGACCGACCAGGCTGAATGCGCATATGAATTGGTGGACTGTTGGGGTGGTATTTTTTGTTTGTGGTGTTTTGTTTTCTTCCTTTGTCCGTGGGTTCCTTTGTCCTGACGAATTCAATCGGATGACAGTTGTTAATACCTTTTAGCATACCTGTGTTTTATCGTCGGATTGAAGCTCGGCGTCCAGCGTGCAGTGACAGTGATTGCATCAGCTACGGTGATTACTTTATGCAATTTTACATACCCTCACCTGTTTACTCCTGCGCTCCCGGACGTTCACTCAAACACGCGCCGCGGCAGGATGTAAATTAATTAAAACTTCAATACCACACGACGCGGCGAAAGCTGCCGGTAGGCGTCGGGAATTGGAAAATGCTAACGCCAGCGTCGTGGAAAACGTCGGTTGCACTCCCACCGAAGTGCCGGTGATAGGCAGCTATGGGCTAGCATGGTGTCTCCCGCTGCCACATTAACGCCAAACCCTCCGCAGCAAAATCGGCACTGATTCGCAGCGGTCGCGTGTGGATGACTTTTCTCCCGCGCACAGCCACATACACACACACACACACTCATCTTCCGCTGGGGATACAGCTGTTATGGGGTACCGATCCCGCATCGCCTCCCGGGGATGTAGAAAGGCCGGAAAGCTGTCAACGCGGTGAGATATGTAGATTAAAAATGTGCCATAAAATGAAGCATAATTTATAGAAGTTTTAAATTAAATTTTTCTCGTTCACACGTAAATGCTCCCCGGGCAAGGTCCCGAACAACATAATTATTACGTGGTTAGGTGGAGCACACGAGGGGAATGTTGGCTGTGGATGCGAAAAAGGTAATTTGCTTTTACCCACGCTTCACACGAAACGGTAAAGGGTGAATTTTACCACCGGGACGCTGCTGCTTTGGGACGATTGGTGGAAAAGAGAAAACCTAAAAATTAGCTGAAAATATCATCAATGGCGTTTTGTTAAATAAGTAGTTATTCATAAAATTTAAAACGTCATGAGAAATAAGTACAAAAAAGAAGACAATGTTTAAAAAATAAAGAATTGAAAAAGGTTGCTTTTGCATATTTTTAATGTCATTCTTAGTACGCATAGCATGATTTACAACGAACCTTTTTTCAGCTTTCACACAATCATTTAAAAACAAATGAATAACTCAGCTTATTTAAGCTGTACTTTTTTATTCATTTCTTACAAACGTTCAAGGGTGTTGTTGTTGAGATTATTATACAACATTTTTTAGAAAAGATCGTACTTGTTCCACTCGAGACTCTGCTCCTACTGAAGGTCTATTGTCGTACATGCAGCTGTGGAAAAAATGTCCTGTTTCTTTCCTACCCGACAGGTCGAGACCTAGTTCCACCCACATGCACTGTTTCGGGTTAAGAAAAATTGTGATAATCCTTCCACCATACGTCGTATTTGTGCACCACGTGTATTTCGTGCATAAGCACCCTCGAAAAATCAGGTTCGGACTGTATTTTCTTTCCTCTTCATTTCTACTTTTATTTGTCTGCAACCCATACACTAGCAATATAAATGCTACGAATTCAATGTGCGCGACCATCCCTGCTAGGAGACGAAAGGGAAGGAGCTTTTGTTTTCAAATTGATACAATCCGTACGTGCAGTGCAGTGGATGGGCCTCTCGACTTGAGCACTGCTGGCGAAGCCTTGAGCAATCAGCAAACGGCTCAGAAGCGGCTTGAAACAACCAAATCTCTAGCTGAATGTGAAGATGGTGGAAATTGCGCTGACAAAATAAAAGAAACCCTGAAGCGTATGCAATGTTTGTTAGGCGAATCTGTAGGAATGCGTTGCTGTAGGAAAAAGAAGGGTAAAATAAATAGATTGAGGATTTCTGATTCAATTTCACTAAAGATTTTGTTGTGTCTCATTTCCTTTCAAGAAATTTTATAAAGCTACAGAGTTTGCTGAGAAGGACGGAAAAATAGTTAATCTTTTGAAAATAGGGATTCAATTCAATGTTTGCTACATTTATTTGACAGCATTTCCTGGTTATAAACAAGGTATTATTATCATAATACCTTTATATTTAAAACAAGGTTCATTATTTTCTTTGCATTCTCCATTAGATAGAACAATTTTTTTATTCAATTCCGCTTATATATCTTTTTATCGTATTAACGATACCAATCGATTTGTGCAACTGGAACAAAAGTGCCTTGTTAACAGAAAAAAACATACACACACCCTCACCATAATACGTTACGATCCGATTAATAAAGCAAACAGCGAGCCGTTCACTGAATGCACCCGGAAAAGTGGAAAAGTGTTGCAAATTAAGCGCAGAATGGTGTGCGTTCCAACTTCACGCGAGAACAAAGCGCATCCCTGGCGCCTATTGTGCTGCGATGTGATCCATCTTTTTTTCTTTCCTATCCTGTTGCTGCACCGAAGGCAGTTTACTCGCCCAGTCGGACGATCTCGGGCGCCGATCAGGTGAACGAGAAACCGGAAACCGTCGGAAACTCACCAGCACAATGGGCCCGGACAAGCAACGGTGAACCGGTCGTCGTCGAGAAAGAGGACCACCATTCATTCATTTTCAACCTATCCATCACACTCTGGAGGGGAAGGAATGGAATTTATCCATTTCATTGTCCATCCGCAAAGCGACCTGCTCCTTCCGGTCGCATCGTGTCGGATGAAGCGTCGGCTAGGAGTAGATGATATCCAGCCCGGCCGAGCTGCTGCGAGCGGTTGTGTTATCGTTATTATCGTCATTATTATCCCACTATCGACAGGCGAGGTTGCAGCTCAGGTTGGCAGTCATGTTTCTATCTCTTTTCGATGACCTCGTCTTTGTGTGGGGTGCCGTATTTTTGCCGTTCTTGTGCTCAGATTTTTTCCCTGTCCACACCGACAATGTTCGAACATTGTCACTGAGGTAAGCGTTTTTCCACACTTTCGCATTGTATTATGTGGGCCATCTGCTAAAGACATGCCAAAAATAGTGCGCTCTCACCCGAACCCAAGCCATCTTGCGCGAAATAACGAAACGTGGCACCCGGGCATCATACCCACCCGACACTCACACATCACGCACTCACACAAGCACCAACGACTCTGGCACGGGCACGACGGTGGCTTCTTGTGCAACCGCTTCAGAATGCGCTCGGATGCCGTTGATGCAATAATCCCGCCGTTCCGCGCTCACACCCCGCACCCACCCGGTGGTGGTGGGTGGTACTCCTTGAAGTGCACCTGCAGCCTGAGGTTCATCGCCGGTTGTCTCAATTTTCACTGACATTGTCTCTACTTCAGCTGGCTGAGGACTTCGCTCGAATAGCGCTGGCAGAGCGTTCTGTGCAGTGTTTTGATCAAGCCCCGAGTGCTGCTGGCGGTTCACATGGATGGAAAGCAAAGGACGAGCCGGTTTACCCTGACTGGATCATGCTGCGGATAACTTGTTAGCTAAGAGCAATGCAAGAGAGCTTTATTTTTTAGCCCTGTTGAACAGCATGAATTTCACTTTTTCGTACCTCACCGTTCATAACATCCAATAAGCACAAATTCAAAATATTAAATAGAAAAAATATTTACAATGTCAGCAAATAAAACTCATCAAACATAGTGCAAGTAACGACTGGTGTAACTGATAATATGCTACCATATCACTATGTTATTCGGGAATAAAATTACTGGAAGTTTACTATTTTATCATGAAATAAAATTGAAAAATTTAAAAGTATGTTAAGAAAGAAGTTTTCATATATAAAAAACCGATACCTTAAAGCAACGTGACCAGCACACATGGTAGGCTATGCAAAATGAAATTCATCCAGCAGTTATCCAGCAGACGTCTAAGTGAAATATTTGACACTATAACTGAAGTAGAACATGACATGAGTGAGTTTTGTGTAAAATTTTGATTGATGATATTTGATCAGCAATTTAATGCTATTTCT
Organism: Anopheles farauti No. 4; assembly: GCA_000956215.1. Classification (NCBI taxonomy): domain Eukaryota; kingdom Metazoa; phylum Arthropoda; class Insecta; order Diptera; family Culicidae; genus Anopheles; species Anopheles farauti No. 4. Next base: position 5,525 of record JXWZ01006362.1, on the reverse strand, counting down.
AGTGACTGTTATCAACCAGAATTAATGGTTCCTTATATTTCGTTTTGATCTTCATTTATCAAACAATCTTCATTTATCAAAACAGTTATTAAAATGAAATAAAGCACAGTTTTTAATAACAACAGTTCGCAAAAGGAAATAAAAAAATTGTTCGTTCACCCCCTTTCAATTCTATTAAATTTGTTCTTCGGCAATCATCAGTAATCAGTAACATAATCATCTTTAATTTCAAAATAAGCTTACATTATTTTGCGCTCGACAACACGCACCAATCATGAGACAGCTCCAATAATGAGCGACTTGTGCTAAATTAATTTATGCATGTGCTATTCGATGTCAGAGAATGGTTTAATGAAAGAACCACACTCAACGAAAATATATCTTGGTTGGTGCATGAGCTTTGCGCTGATAGTTTTGCTACCAGAGCGCACACAATCCGTGATCGTTGAGTTCGCCGTTTGTACACCGGTTTGCTTCATTACGATTGTTTGCCTCGCGCTAGGTATGATGAGAAATTCTATCGGTTGGTAAACTACACCACTTACGTTCCGGTAGTCCCACTGTTGTCAACACAATTTGCCTCACAAGGTTACGCTCATTAGTAAACGGAGCGAAGCACATCAAATACATCGTATCAGTCGCGGGCGCACCATTGTAACCTGTACCGTCGTACCCATCCGGGTCGGGGCGCACCAGATCAACGCTCACCGCCGCGAGTTCGCAGAAGAATGAAATTTTGCTTTCGCGCGCCCATAATCATTCCGCACCAGTTACTCTAGTATCTGATAATGTTCTCCCGCGTACAACCGGCGTCGACGGCAGCGAGCGGCAGCGACGCGTTTTATTGCCTCAGTTTCGGTGCCGTGCGCGAGAAAGTAAATCACGTTGTTATAGTCGAAATGTGAAGTGGAACCAGCCAGCCGTCTTCGTCGCGCGTGTGAATGTGAGTGGGAGTGCAGCTTCTGATCCCGCCGAACCGCGCCATGTACCGAGGACTGGATCGGGGAGCCATAATCATCTTGTTGACTGGCAGAGCCGTTTCTCGTCGCGTCGGCGAGGCAAAACTTGTGCACCACCGTTCGCACTTGAGCACGGACGTGTGGCTTTCGAAACGCCCAAACTACCTCGACTTCATAAACTCTTATGACCGTGGTCGCGCGCTTTCCCATCATCAAATTCAACGCCTTACAACGGCCCCCGTTCCACACACACTCACACATACACAAGCCAGCCCTTGTCTTTGGCGCGCAGCGGTGCCAATTTCGCTTCAGCTGGGGCTTTCGATGTGGTACTGTTTGAATTATTTAACAGCAGCAACAAATAAGTGCAACAATCACCGACCCGTAACCCCTGTTGCGACAGGATGCCAAGAAAATCTTTTGGCACTTGTTTGATCAAGACGGCCATTAGCTTTAACGTGGCTTTGTGCGAGATGTTTGTCGCACAAAAACAAGTCTTTTTTACAGTTTGCATGTATGCCCTGATTAGACTTTGGTTGGATAAAACTTTCTTTTTTCTTCCTAATGCTAGGCGGATGACGATTTAAAACTCAAATAAAACGTTTAATTGTTCACAATGGAGGCGCCTGGTGGTTTTCAAAATCAGTAGAAACATATAAGAGACAGAAATGGTATTACATACTTGATTTAAAAATCGTTATCTACCAAATAAAAAAATATAGAAACATGTTTTTACCATGAAAGTGCAGGCTTATGAAAGCAGTTATTTCCCCTTTTTTGAGCATTTCCAAATAATGTCAAACGGCAAATGCAAACACACTTGTTTGGAAATATTGTACTATCTTAATTGATTAATTGTGTGTATTATAACACAATTATCTAAAAAAGAAAACAATCCTAAGAAATTGTTTGAGTTCGAGCAGTATTGAAATACACATATTTAACTGCAGAATTGTTAAATGCTCTATAGATATTTTTAAACAAAAAAACAATGGTAATAACTCTCCTTCACTTCATCGGTACGAAAAACTCAATCTGATGGCTAAAACTACCAAAAATCCCCCGCCAAAAGCGGATGTTCAATTTCCCATCGCATTCGACCAAACATCGGTGGAAGCAAAGACACAAAATCCTCCTCCTTTAAGTAAATCATTACATGGAAACCCGCGCGACAGCGAGATTCAACAGCGGCGATAAGTATGTATCAACATTTTGACACCTAAATCTATCGAAATCAATCACGCGACTGTCATGACCCACACCCCCCTGGAACGATATTTCAAGACCGTATCGAAAGGAAAGCAGCCGGCAGCCGAAAGGCTGACTCCGAGCGATGTCGTGATGGCAGATGGAGTTGGTGGGCTCCCGTACGAAGAATTCGCTTCCACAACGAACTGCGGAGACGGTAACCAGCATGCTACCGTTGCCGACAACTAGCAACCGTGCCGCGGGACGATCGATGGCTACTCGTTATGCAGATCACGTTTGAAAATCGTTAAATCCAGCGTCGGAAAAAAAATGAAGCATCTTATTCTCTTCTTACCCTACCACGGTCGGTGAGCGGCGAATGACGGTACACAAGAAAGTTAGTTTTCTCGAAAGTGGCTACGAGACGACGGAGAGTGAATTGGTCGGTAGACTCGTTCAACTGCGAGAATACCAGCTTCGAGACGACCCGTTGACTATTGTTAATTCTGTAAATTGATTGGAAAATCTGATCCATTTTCTCATTCGCTAGATCCGAAATATGTCGCAAAACAACTAGTTGATAACTCTATAGCCATTAGGACGATTGGTTTAACCAGCGAGCAAACGCAGAATTGCAATCGAACGTTTACGAACAGAATTGTTTTGTAATTGTACCATTAAGTACTTATTGAAGTTGCCTTAGATTAGTAGTATGAACGTTGATGTCAAACAGTTTATCGCTTCGCTAACATTATTACGAACAAAAATGTTCAGACAAAATTTAGAAGAAATTTAAATTAAATTTTTAAAAACGTCCTTGTCTACAAAGGATTTATTTCATTTACTATTATTTTATTTCTAATCACATTAAGAAGCTTAAAAATCACAAAAATTAAGTCAGATTTAAAAGTCTCCTAAAGTTGGTTTCAATTAAAAAAAACAATAACTATTCAAAAAAATGAAAAGGATTACTCTTAATTATTTTTTTTTAACTAAAATACAAAATACTCCAATCAACGATCCCACCGCATGTTTCATGTACCTTATTATAATTCCATGGTTATGTACAAAATTCGCAGCAAAAGAATTTATTCACATCATATATTTAAAAAAAAACATTCCTCTTAGCAAAAACGGCACAATTTCATTCAAATTCTCAACTAAACGCCCACCGAACGCTCCGCACACGGGGCAGCGCGTACTTAAGTAATTGACCGGTAGTGGTTGCTTGTATTTAAATTGCTACCCCAAGCCTACCATGGCGAGCCATGTTTGATAGCATCGGGAAAAGCCACATACCTGGCACATGCCCAGGAACGACAACGACCACGATTTGCAAGCCGAATGCATTGTCGTACGAATCATCAAAATAATTCCACAGCAACACACACACACAATCCCAGACTACCAACCCCCTGCAGCCCTCCCTCCTACACACACACTCTGTGGTGAGCGAAACTATTTCAACTTGTGTTCGCGGTTAGCTAATTTTTACCGCACACTTCCGCTTTTATGTGTGGCTGTGTGCGTTTGCATGGCAGTGGGCTTTATTTTGTTTCCCTTTTACCAGCGCTCGATGCAGTTATAGCGTTTCCACGATTTCCCCCCAGACCCTCTGCTCACACTGCCATGGCTGCAACATTGGACAGTCGCACTCGGGCACCACTCTATCAGCACCGGGACAGCCCCGTTCGCTTGGCGATGGCGCGACGTTCCCGAGCGCTGCCGGAATTCTTCGAAACCCTCTCCGAACCAATGAACTGCCAACGTTGGTACGCCTATGAATATGCATACACCGGCCACTTTATTCACAATTCTGCATAAAGCTCATGGCTGCCCGGGACTGGCGGTCGCCTTTTTGCTTCGCACACACACACACACACACACACACGTGTATCCCTTGCGCGGATGCGAAGCCGAAATGAGGGGATCGCAAAGCTTGCTATATTTTATCCTGATCCTATTCGGAACATTTTTGCTACCTTTTTACGATGTTTTGCTCGAACGAGCGGGATTTCTTTCTTTTTTTCGCCGTTGCTGTGTTGCTTCTCGTGTGCATATTTTTAACAGTTCCCAAATCCCAATGTTCCGCATTCAGTGACGTGAAAGTTGTACGTGCAGTTTCGCTCGTCTGCATCCATTATAATTATTTTTTTCCCTTTTCTTCTGTTTATCTGTTCGAAAGCACTCTTCTGAATTTTGTGCTTGCATCAATGGATTTTTTTGTTAAAATGTTTCTTTTTTTTATTTTACATTACCACTGGTTACTAAAGCGTGCTGTGTTTTGACCACCGCAGCATCATCGGCACACCCACTCTAAACTCAATTGGTTTCATTTTTTTGGTGCAACGGCATACACCAGCTCGGCTTGCAAAGATCATTTAAGCAAATGGTATGGTTTAAGATTTTTTTTTTTTTTGTGCGAGATTGTTTCCACTTTTGCAAACAATTTAGCGTATGCTTATTCATTTGTAGTTTGCATTTTTGTGTTTGGGGTTTATAAGCGCCTTCGGTGGATTAAGGGGAAGAAAATGCTTAATGGACCATGAAAACGTTTTTCTACAGGAAAAACTGCTGGAGGAGAAGATGTACATGATCGTTCAATGATTTTGTCCAAATGCTATGGTTTTTGTTGATTTTTAAACTAGATCTTGAATATAAATAAGAACTTTTTATTGTCATAGTTTCATCGCAGAGTTCAAGCAAAGCAGTGTAATCGCTCTTAATTTAATCGGTTCATTTGATTATTGAACCGCAAGATGCTGTCATTTGTTTTTATGCATGAGAAATGCCTTTTCATGTAATATTATAAACACATATGCAATCGTGGCTATACCTTCATTACAATACAACTTTTCAATTTGTTTACAAAAAGCAAATTCAGCTGTAAAACTCGCATATTCAGCCTGTACTGCTTGGTTAATAAGCACACTTAATATTTATGACCCTTTGCATGAATTCAATTCCACCGGGCACTCTTATTACGCGAACGAACGCGTTCACTGAACTTTTATCCCACGCACGTGTCTCGTCATGGAGGGCGCTCCGGCGCAGTGCTTTCCTTCATATCCAATTTGGAAAATTTCCCTCACCTGTATCCCGCCGCAAGTGTTTAAGACATCTTTTCTGCCAGCCAGGGTTTGAAAAGGCTTCCTACGCAGCGGCTTTTTTGCCGAAACACCCGAACAAAGAAAAAAAAAGGACTGGAATGTCAGTGGAAACAGGTGCGATATTAAATTGTGTTAGAAAAATGGTAGCTTTTGCTCGGATTTCTTTCCTGTGCGCTCAGCGTCCTTGGAGGTTTCCTTTGATGCGCTGGCCTGGAAAGAAGTCGACGGTAGTCTTTATACATGGTATCGAAAGGAGAAAAAAAACACA
>JXWZ01006361.1:0-12057 GCA_000956215.1 Anopheles farauti No. 4 | reverse complement strand
TGAAAAAATCTTTATCTATTTGTTTCATTTCCACCCCACAGCATGCGGCGCCGTAATAAACCTGGCAACCTACAAAGAGCATGCAGTAGAATGTAAAGCTAAAATAGCGAAGGTATGCCATGTAAACTGTTTCTACGTTACGCATCGAAGCATGCACGAATAACCTCCTTTTTTGCGCTCTTTGTTTCTCTTTGCAGAAATATTTTCAAGCTCAACCGAAACCTAGCTCAAATAAGAAGAGCTCTGCCAACAGGTAATTAGACATTGTTTTTTATACCCTATTTTCTTCCCATATTGTGTACAATTTTTTGATATTGAAATTGGCTGTTATGCATCAGTTTCATTTAACAAAGCCGTATTGTAATGAACTTATATCATTGTAATGAACATACTAACCCGTTTTTGGCCTGCCTAATAATATGAGTTGTTCATTTTGTCTGCATTTGACTCTGGTAACAACTATAACCAAATGCATCGAGTGTCGCAAGACCTCTTAACTAATAAAAAAGCCTAAACATTACAAAAAAAAACTAGTTGTGCATCCCCCAGTGAATTAGTAAATGCTCTTACTTTTGTTTTTATTTTTGATCATGGATTGCATTTTTTTCGCATACGAATGGACGTTACAATTAGCAACCGGAAACTATTATGTGTTAGGAATGTATTGCTACAGTTTCTACGTTTCATAACTTTGGAAAATTAAAATAAAACATTTTTTCCAAGTTTAACATTTGCATTTCGTTTGCTTCTTAAAGCCTATCTGTTATTTTTCGCCGTACCCATTTTTGGTTGTTCAGTTCAGAAGATCTGTTTTGGTTGCTTTTTACTTTATCAGTTCCATTCCGTTGCAGCCTGACGATTACCTGCGATAATCATGGTATATACCTTTTGCATTGCAAACCGTAGTTGTTAACGGCATGAAGTGTAGACATTGATGCAAGACTGTGTGCGCTACTTTATTCAGCAGAAGCAGTCGATAGTGTATGCGCTATCTTGCTTTGTATGGTTTGCTTTGTTTTCGTCTACTCGCGAGTATTAGAATTGAACAGCAACTAACGCTTATTGATTCTGCAAAGCAAATGTGAAACCAGTTGAAACATAAACCTAGCGGAGAGGTCTCCGTTTGAAGCTTATCGCCTAACACAAAACACGTGTTTTTCTTTGTTTTTTCTCTGGTCAGTTTTTCCCTGTCGTTTTCGTTACCCTAACCGATTAGTAAAATTCAAACCTCTGCTGCAACCGATGGGCGACCATCGTGTTACACGTTGTAGTAGTATTCATAATATGCATCGCATCATCTACCATTACCAACTAGCCCAACACAAAACACCCACCTCCACCCATCTAACCAAATGTAACCAAAATTTCAACTGCATAGGTAACCAATAATTTAATGATCCACCAATGTCTTTATTCTTATGTATCACTAACGCTAACCACCGTAACGCATTGATTGCATTGATTTGAACAATGAAAAATGAAAAAGTGGCAAAAAAATGACTGGATGTTACTCTCCGTGGCGATTGGTTGCTAACAAATTAGGCGTGGTATCACAGCACGCTAGGTAACGCTAGAACAAAACGTACAACAAACAAACAATCTATCTCACTCACTAACAAACCCAATTATCTATCTATCTTCATTACCACTACTATCCTGTTTACTCCATAGTTTTCTCGTTGAAGCGACCTATTGCTTTTCTCCTTTCGAACGATACACACATGTTCTCTCTATTTTATTGTTCTTTTTTTTTCTATCAGCGGTAGTAGCTCCTGTCAAGTGGTAGATACATTTCTGATCTTATTTGTTTCTTCACCATCTCTCCGTTTGCTTCTCCCCTTCTCCATCTCTGTTTGTCTCTGTTTTTTCTCTCTGTCTCTGAACTCTGTTCTGTTGGGGGAGTTTTCCCCTCAAAAAAATCGCGTGAAAATTAATGCCGACTGGACGAGAACCGTAAAATGTGTTTGAATGTTTTAAATAGCGCAATAGTATCCAAAACTAGTATGCAGATTGTTCAAATCGCACATAAAATTGTTTTGTGTATTTTTTTATTTACTTTATTGACCGTTGTTCTGAATCTTACAACATTTGTTTTAATGTTTTTTATCCTTTTCGATCACTAAGGTGCGATCGTGATACGTCGCTAATGCGTTTTGTGCGAGTTTTCAAATTGTTTAAACTTAATTTTGGATAACATTATTGGGAACAAATTCGAACATACTACCGGCAAGGAAGATGTCCGTTGTAGATGTCTTCGCGCAAAAGAAAAGGCACACGCGTTCTCCATTTACTCTACTGTCTGTTGTTTCTTCTCTTCAGCAATTTCTTCCGTATCTTCAATTGCAAATTTTCCGCCACTACACAATTATTCCACACTGCGCACGCTCTTCTTCTAAGTATGTTTCGGGACGCACACAGCGCCCGGCAGCAGCAGCGCCTGCCCGCCGCCCGCCGGTGTGCTGTCCCCCTCCTCTTACGATCTTTCTGCTATATTTTCTCTTTCATTTGCTGATTGCAACCTTTCGTTTTATGTGTGACTTTCTTCGTTCGTTGCTTTGCAGTTTTCCGTTGCGGACTCCGTACACGGGGCACGTTTTTTTATTTATACGTTTTCATGTGTTTTTTGTATTTACTTTCGCTTGCTATAGCCACAATTCCTCGCAACACGATGATCAGGGTAGAGACTATTATGATGGCAACGTGCATAATGATAACGCTAAGTGAGTATATATTGATTAGAAAACAAAAAAAAATCAGAACGTTATTTTTTATCAGTTTGTGTCAACGTTTCATCATGTTTTGCTCTCTCACTCTCTCTCTTTCTCTCTCTATCTCTCTTTTTGTGAGTCTTTCTAAATATATGAATGTCTTTGTCTTGGGTATACATTTTTCCCCTTCAATCATTAATGAATAATTTCATTATTTTAATGCAGTATACAATAATAAAAAGCAAAACATATATAAAATATACAAACAAACAAAAAATACAAACTGCATGCTGAAACTGTGTATTTGTCGATGCTTAAATTTACATCGAATTTTGTTTCCGTAAACCATTATATTACAGCGTCTTGCGTCGGCGTCGCTGTCGACGGTTCAGCGCATAATCATTTGACACATCGTGAAGAAAAAAAGGAATAACGTACGAGCGAGAAATAAAACTTACACATTTACGTTGTTTTGCTTTGCAGTTACTCCGATGACGTGCCGCTAATAAGAGATGAATTTCTGCACGAAGCACCGATCGGTCCGCACGACCTCGGTGCCGAACCGATCCTGGGCGTTGCAATCGATGAGCACGACTCGTGGAGTCCCAGTGTACCGAAAGAGGTTGTAAAAGCGTTAAAGGACAAACAGGTAGGCCCTACTGTGAACAGGAAGAGTGAAATGGTTTTAACATCAATCCCTCCACGCCGCAGGTGAAACGTCAGGAACACATTTACGAGTTTATCATGACTGAGAAGCACCATGTTCAAACGTTACTAGTCATGCAAAAGGTGTTTGTGGAGAGTCTGCAGAAGCACTTCAGCCATCTGAACCTGGAGCGGATGTTTCCACGGTTGGTCGAGCTGACCGAGCTGCATACAGGCTTTCTGCGCAAGCTGCGGCTGAAGCAGCGCGAACATCACGTAGTGGACAGCATCGCCGACATACTGCTCGACTTTTTCTCCTCCATGTCGGCCCAGAAATTGAAAAGTGCGTACGGTGAGTTCTGCTCCAACCATCGGTCCGCGCTGGACACGTTCAAGTGCTACATGACCGGTGACAACGTGTTCGCCGAGTGGTACAAGCATTGCCAGCAGAACCCACTGCTCAAGAAGAAAGGCATTCCGGAGTGTATACTGTTTGTGACACAGCGTTTGACGAAGTACCCACTGCTGATCGATCCACTGCTGAAGAGCTCGCGCGAGGATAAGATCGAACAGGAGAAGCTGCAGAAGGCTATGTCGCTGGTGAAGGAGATCCTGGTCGACGTGGACGCGCGGGTTGCCGACAAGGAAAAGGAGGATCGTCAATTAGAAATCTTCAAGCGCATCGACGCCAAATCGTGCGCCATATTTAAGAAGGACAAATTCAAAAAGTCGGACATCATATCATGCAATCGAAAGCTAAGGTGCGTGTAAGCTTCCTGAAAGGTGCTGAAAAGATTAGAGATCGTTTTTGAACTCGATTTTTCCGTCCCTTCCTGCACAGATTCGAAGGCGTCGCCACGCTGATGCAAGGCCGTTCGAAAATGCAGACCGTGCTGGTGGTCGTACTGTCGGATTGTCTGTTTTTCCTGTTGGAAAATTCGCATAAATATTCATTCTTTACTCCGGAGAATAAGGTACGGGCGAGGTGTTTCCATTCGCAAAACAAACCGTGCTAATCTTCGCGTTTTTTCTCCCCCCGCACAGGCCGGTGTCGTTTCGCTGCAGAAACTTTTAATACGAGAGAAAGCGGGCACAGAGTCGCGGGGCATCTACATCATATCCTCCAACCCGGCGTACCCGGAAATGTACGAGCTGAAGGTACAAAACCCGAAAGATAAAAACGTGTGGATTCAATCGATACGGTATGTGTTACTTAAGGCTGTGTTGTCTGCACCCGATAACCACAGTGCACTGTAACGAATTGTATTTGATTTCGGTTTTGTTCCATCGCCACAGTGCTGCTGTTCTGGATTGCCCTTCGGATGAGTCCGAGACGGAAGATTACATGAGCATGGAGCAGCGGCAAAAAATAATAGATCTGAAGCAGGCTAACATTCGCGAAATCATTTGTGAGTATCGTCGAAACGGAAAATCCTCGTCCTCCGTATCTCGCCATGCTGTAGTATTGAAGTTGTTGTATCGTTCTTTAACACTCTGTCACATTGTGTTGTCGTTTTGAAGTGAAGTATACTACTTCGTATATCTATTCTATGTAAATTGATATGCCAAATGGGAATTCTTCTATTTCTATGCTAGGAAGGGCTACTTTTTAACCGGTATGAGACACTGTTGTTATAAAGTCGTGCTGCTGGTGCATTCTGAAAATACTGATCGTACGGATATTCAATTTGGTTCTTAGGTTGCACTACTTATTCTGAACGCTCCGATCGTACCGTTGCGTCCGTGAAATGACCAGAATGTTTAGGATTCTATAGTTTTCACCGAATTTATGTGTTCAATGCACATTTGTGTTAGATACTTTGGGATTGGCGCGTGCCGTGCATGCATGATACGACAACAAAAAATGCTAATGCCATCTTACTCTGCCTCCTTTTATCGCTGTTGGACGGAGCTCTTTAATAGCTAGGAATAGATGTACTAAATAGAATGCTTGTTCTGTTTTCTAACCCATTCTAATGCTGAAGCACTCGGAACAACCGAACTGGAAGGTAATGATCGTCTTCGTTTCCGCCTACATGTATCGTATTATTTTCGGTGCTAGAATGTTAGAGATTCCCGTTGCATGAGGAGTATGTAGCTCTGACCCCCTTTCCTATCTTATGCTCCCATTGATCGATTTATTTTTCGATAAATTTTTGTTTTACAAAATGCTCGTAATTGTGCGTGAAATTATACTGAGTGTACATGTTTTCCGCAGGTAAAATGCGCCAGAAGGACTTCGAGCAAGCGATACTGCTGGAGGAGAAGATAGCACTGCAGCTGAGCTTGTTGCTGGATAACGAGCAAAACGCGGAACAACTTGGCCCGGCCGTGGAATCATTTATCTCAAACTACGGATCCTACCGGGATCTTATTTCCGACGACTGTGATACTATTGAAATATGGAAACGGGTGTTGAACTCTATTCAAGAAATTAGCTCGCTGGCTTCATCACTCTACACGGCGGCCACGGGTTTGCCGCTGTCGCGCTCGAGCAGCTCGGTGGGCGAACGGCAGAGCGAGCTGTACATCTCCCCGACGCTGCCGAAGCGAGCCGAAACGTTCGGTGGGTTTGACGAACGACGCTCAAAGCAGTTGCTGGCGGGGGCAGGCGGAGAAGGGGGCCGTGGAAGTAGCACGACGATGCATGCGGCCAACACGACGCGTGACGCCGTACTGTCGACGCTATCCGCCGGGTACTTTACCAACCGCGAAACGTACGAAAAACGAGACCATCAGATGAATCCTCACTTGTCATCGTCGGCGCTGGATGTGGAGGCGCTGCTCATGTTGGCCAACCCGCACGGCAGCCCAGCATACGGTCCGCAGAAGGGCCTGTCCGGTGTCGTTGGTGTGGGGGACGGGGTTACGTCCGACCTAGCCAAAGATCAGAACTACGCGGCACTGCACGTTTCGCACCATCTGCACACACTGCTCTGCATAGTATCGCAGCAAATGACGACCATACAGAGCCTGCAGCATCAGCTGAACAGTTTTCGCGAGAATCCGAAAACGCTCTACCGGCATAACGATCAGCTGGAGGAGCTGCGAAACTTGCAGGACAAGCTGCAGGAGGAGAAAACGAGCTGGCAGAAGCAGAAGGAGCAAGAGGAGCGCGAGCTCGAGGAAACGAAACAGGCACAGCGAGCGCTGCAGGAACAGATACGTGCCGAGCAGGACGACATAAAGCACCAGCGTGATCAGCTGTACCGCAAGATGGAGATTTTATCGAGCCAAGGCTTGCTACTGTCACCGAGCGTAAGTGTTGCTTACTTGAAACCGAAAAGCTGTTAACTAACATGTGTGCAAACAATCGTATTGTAGGTTGCGTTACCGATACCGACTGCGGTGGTGTCGTCACTGGAGGAAGCACAAAATATCGGCGAGGAGCATCACGTGGATAGTGCGTTTGGAGGTAGCCTTTCGTCTGCCAGCTCAATGATTGGTTCGTCCGTAACGATGGATCGTAAGAAAGACAAATGGCGGACAGCAAGCAGTACGTTAAAAGAGAGCCTCCTACGATTAGAATTTGGGAATTGAGTATACTTATTTTTTTTTTTAGTTACCAAGACTCCTCCGGCGAATTTAGTAAGCGCTACGAATGCAGCAAAAATCAATGCAACAAATATAAAACAGCAGCTGCCGCTGAAATTATCATCCTTGTCGAGGTAAGGAGATGATGCGCCGAAAACATCATCCAGGCACTACGTTCGCTTTAATCGTGTAATATAAATGTACTGTCTTATCGTTTCAGTACAAAACCGGGTTCAAATCCAGCCAGTTCCGTGATGTCCCCGAACAGTAGCAACGTTGGCATGGTGTCGCATACGGCCGGCGGCGGTGGAGTGACCCAAATGTTTCCGCTGAAGCTTGCGGATAAAAAGGTACGTGGCTGTTGTTTTGGATCCTCCGACCAACTTCACAGGCTACTTTTTATGTTCCCCTGACAGATTGCTTCTTCTGGCACTCCTAATCATTCGCGTACTGGCAGCAGTCCTGCCGTCATTCAGCAGCAAATTCAAGTGCAGTCGGGCAATCCTGCAACCAGGTAAAAGTTGGTGCACTGCGTTTCGCACGAGACACAGTAATAATGGATAGTTTTTGCGTTCGTTTACAGAACAAACACATACCCGAAAATTCCGGAGCGTTTCCGTTTACGAAGCTCCGACAACTATCCTTCCCCATCGCACCCGGTGAACCCGTTGCCCACGTCGCAAACGTACCAGTATTCCTCACCGTCCCATTCCGTGGGAGGCTTATCTTCAACACCGCCGCCACTGGTGCCGGCTCGCAACACGGCACCGCAGCACGAACCGCCGGGGCAGCGTACATCTTCACCGATTACGTCTCGTCACTCTAGTCTGCAGTCACCTCCGAAATCGGCTGACCCTTCGCTGCTCGGCGCGGGCAAAGGTGACAACGGCAGCAGCAAGACGAAGGAGGAGGAGGTCATGTACTTCTGATACACGCCGGTCGAGGTGGAGATCTAAGACGGTCGTGAAGGTGAACTCTCTGTAAGTAATGCCTTTTTATAAAATTCTTTTGTCGTCGTCATGATCGCTTAAACCACCGCGAGGAGGGTAACAGTGTTGCGGTGTGTTCGGCGAACAATGAATGCGGCTGGTAGCCGCGTGTGTGCTGCAATCTCTTTCGTAGCCGCGTATCGGTACAGTACTTACTTCTTACATTATGGCCTATAACGAGAATTTTTACGTGAACATTAGACACAAGACAAAAATTAGGGTATATACATGTTACATTAATGTGTCACATATATGTGCTATGAAACTGTGCTACAATTTCGCGTAATGGTTGCATCCGCGGGATGTAAAATGGCGACAGTAAAATGCAAGCACCAGGTTGTAATTATGCAGAGAGAGAGAGAGAGAGAGAGAGAGAGAGAGAGAGAGAGAGAGAGAGAGAGAGAGAGAGAGAGAGAGAGAGAGAGAGAGAGAGAGAGAGAGAGAGAGAGAGAGAGAGACCAAACGTACGATGATCGTACGCGCGTGATCGAAAGCGGAAAACATGCAAGTTAAGCGTAAAGTATGTGTTTAATGGACAAGTTACACTTCCTTCCTGGATGAAAGACAGCCAGATAAGTTACCCTTGACGTCTTTTTAGGACAAATAACAACAGCAGATATTACTGTTCCAAATTGTTCTCAACTTTTTGGTAGTATTAGTTCTTCGTTATCTCGACTCTATGGCATTTATGGTTTCTCGTTCGACGCTGTTCGAACTATCTTCCTATTACCACTACTATTACTACTGTTACTAAACTAACTATCTACCTTGCACAACTACTTATGAGTGATGAACTGTTGAACTAAAACTGATTTATTAATACTGTGATGACGTTTTTGTCGTTTTTTGAGGGAATCGCAAAAGCAGCTGCTTTCTTACGTGAGCATAGAAGCGTGAGCAAAACGTACGCATTAGTAGTTAACCTTCGCCCAAAATCTCCACATTGTACATCAACATATACATGCTTTCGTGGTGATTCCTGTGTAGAATGTACAACAAACCTAGATGCTATATATGTTGCAAACATGACTATAAGACTGTACTGAATGGCAGAGGAAAAACGCAAAAACACATTCTTTTATTGTTTAGTGAAACGTACGCAATCATTGTTAGCGAACCGATACTATTACGTTTGGATTAGTAACCAGTTGTCAGCAAACTACACGCCAAGCAAAACGCATAAAATGGAATAGTAATGAGCTACTTTCTGCGTGCCCATTGCCGTCAACAGGAATAAGTATATCAACACAGACAAAAATAAAAGAAAACAATCCATACAACACGCATATATTGATGCACACACACACTTACTCATTCAAATACGTTAAGGACAATATGAATAAATAGTATACCACACAAACCTATTTTCATTTGTTGTAAGTGTATTTTCAACTGTAGTATGAAAACAAACAATGATTAGAGACGAAGGATGCAATTAATTTTAACGAACTCCCCCACTGTGTGCGAAGTGTTTTGTAGCAAAACAATCTACTGACAAACAAACAAACAAACAAACAAACAAACATGTACTATGTTACTTTTGAGAAACAATCTGCCAAGAGACGGTGTGACGGAAAGACGGAGTGGTGGTCTGGGAGAGTCCGTTGTGTTTGTACAGGAAACGGAGAAGAAAAAAGAAAACCAAAATGAGATAAGAAAACTTAAGCTGCAAAGAATGTCCTCAAAACTAAAATGCTCTGTTTTAGCTAACTTCTTGACAATACAAGTAATGAATTTTGTAAATGATTAATGACGAAATGTTGCTGTTGCTAAATGAAAAAAAAACCAATCAAATCAACACTGAAACTGATAATGATGATGATGATGATGATGATATCCGACATGGAACGATTATGTGGTGAAGAGTATTTATGTATTCTATAAAAGAGGCATAAAAAATTACAGTAGTGGTGAAGAAAACAAAAGCGTTATAAAAAGAAAACATATACATGAACAAAAAAATTATATATATATACAAATATTAAATGTAGAAGATTATAAAAAACACACCCACGGAGCTTGACATCTGACGGTGGTCAACAAGATTCCACTCTCATTCGAATGCAATCACCGATGTGAAACGCTATGTACAATTGCTGCGTATATAAAAAGTGTATCCGGTTAGCACGGTTAAGGAATCTTAGGTCTACTATGTACCACTATTTTACAAAAAAAAACATCTCCCACCCTCCTTCCTTTCCCCTCCGATGGCGTAAGTGTGTATGGTATGAGAAGCTAGCCCGAGATTCGCGCAGCTAGAACAAAAGGAACAAAGCTCTATTTTATCGACGCGATCCGTATATTGAACCAGACGTACTTATGCATACACATTCTTGTACATAATGCTTATGTATAGCGTATGTTTTTCGTATCAAGTAAGAGAAAGGGTAGCGTGGAGGAAAAAGACTATAAACTGCTCAATCATTTTACACATGTACTGATACCAATACTAGAACTGCATATGTAACACTACTGCGCTAAAGCCTTTGGCACGTGTTTGTTAAACATTCCTTCCTACATTGTTCTCCTTACAAAAGTCGTCGCCCGTCGTATTGTTCTAGCCGTGAGAAGTTCAGTAAATCATATCTAACATTGATCGTTAAAATAACATAGTAGCGGGGTTTGCTTTTAAAATGGTGAAGATGTGGTGATAACGAAAAAAAAAACACACCCACACATACACACTGAATGAATGATTAATGATTGCGTGTTGAAGTAGTAGATTAGTATCATTATGGTAGAGACGTCGAGTCGTGTGTAAAGTCTATGGCCGTGTTCTGTTCTTCTCTAATGTGATGGTGTTCTCTCGCGCTCTGTCGGATCTGCATCCCCAGCGATGCGGGCACTATCTTCGGTGTGTTTGGTACACCAGAAATGTACTGTTTTTTATTGTTAGGTTTATGAGAACTTTCAGACTGTTAGCGCGCACTGTTTTTTTCATATTGGTCTGGTAGAGGATAGCATACACAGGCATATCGTCATTTATTCGATTCGTTTTTTCTTCTTTAGTTTACGATGACAGTTTTATAAAGTACACCCTGTGGTTTTTGATTGCAAAAGTTTGAGCAGTATTTCAACGAATTTGTTGTAAAATAGCGTGGAAACTGTAGCAAAAACTAAAACAAGATGAGCATGGGTATATTATGTCACACAGAATCCACCGAATTTCTCAACTATAATGGAAAAGAACACTGCAAAACAATCATGAATTTAGACTGTCGTTAGTAGAAAGAGAAAAAAACAAATAAAATAAACAAACAAAAAAAAACAACACACACACAGTAACTGAACTCTAGTGTGTAGTGTCACTGTCGTGGAAGGTCAGGTGGACGTTATCAGCAGCTGGAAATGTCTGGACAACCGTTATTTAAAAATCTGCATGGTGTGGATTGCATGGAGTCACTACTCCTCTCACGTGTGTCGTTTGTGGAAAAGCCCTGAAACATGTAGCAAACAAAGCGGACAAGCCTAACAAGTAGTAATTGTGTTGATTGTTTTCAATGGGTTATTGTGAAACTTTCATTGTGGCAACATCTATCATAAGGTCGCTCGTGACAATACAGTACATTTAGCATAAACCTATGTCTTCAGAAGCAACATTCTCTTCCTCTTTTACTTCTCTCTTTACACTCTTGAAAAGCAAGAAGCGAAACGTATTGCACATTGTATTACATATTTTAAAGATTGATGTATTAGCGCGATCAGTATTGCCTGCGTATGAATTAGAATCGTACATGCATACATACACACACACACACACACATACCCACAAACACATCCACCCACACATAATACTATGAACATGAACACAATAAGTATAAAGAAATACTGGCATGGCATGGCGATTGAGTTGAGGTGAGTAGTGAAGCAAACTTCAACAAATATACTATATTATACTTACCACACCTGAGCAAACGGACTAATGAAAATGGAAATGCAAAGAAAAAACAAACAAACAAACACAAATCCCGGCAGTAAGCAGAGAAGGCAAAAGAAGGTGCAAAAACAAAAACTAACATAAACTGAAACATAAAACTGATGGCGAGGCAACTGTGTAACTTACCACACTCAAATTTTTGACAACAGAAATGTTATTGAAATGTTATCATTCGGTCACTGTTGAAATGTTAGAATAAATATTAACAAACACATGACAAAACCAATTCTGGCGCGCGTGTTTT
>JXWZ01006360.1:0-14968 GCA_000956215.1 Anopheles farauti No. 4 | reverse complement strand
ACACAAACACACAGCTCGTCTTTATAATCCGTTTGAAAAATTGTTTCTTTACCGGTAATAAAGGCTTGAACCCCTTTTTGCTCCCTATCCGTTACGTTCTAATTATTTCTTTATATATTTATCCGTATATTGTTTTGTTTCGTTGTACATATCTATATTAAAAAAAAAAACATTACTCATCGATCCACAATATACCATAGTGGTAATAATAAAAACTAATTATTGTTTATGCTTGGAATGCGCTCTATTTCTTTCTTTTTTTTTGTCATTCTCCTCCTCCCCTCGTATCGTAAGCCTGATTAAGTGACGCCTTTTGCTAACATCTGTCGGTTTGCCAGGCTGCCAGGGTTGGGATTTCTATAGCAGAAAGCGCGCCTGCCTATCACTGATAGTTTCGCCTTCTCCTAAACCTAAACATGGGACTGTTGTGGGACTCGTAGATAGATCATCCATCCGCATCTGGAGCTCTCTTTCTTCCCTATCGTCACACTCTGTCACACTGTCGCTCTCTCTCTCTCTCTCTATCGATAGTTCTCGGAACATCAACATTTATTTACACAACGTGTTGCTCTTAAAATGAACGGAACAGAATTCGGGGAGCGTTCTATTAGAAATGTTTTCTTTAAAGTACGACCCCAAGCCGGTAGAGTTTTATAATTAGAAAAAAGAGTCTAAACAATAGATAATAAACGTTCTCCAACCGCTACCGGGTGTCTCGAGTCCCTAGCCGGGAAAGATGAAAACAAAAATCGACTTAAATTCCCGGCACGACGGTTGCATTGGGAAGAACCGTTCAGCGGACGCTTTCGCGCGGCTTTCTCGGCTTTGTTGTGCGCTTGCTGTTTAACACATTTCACTGGATATGAAAAACCTCAATCTCATCCCAAACCAACCAATCCCCCCGTCACCCTTTTTAACCAATGCCTCCACGGACTCGACGGACAAAACAAAAATCGTTGTCCTGTGACATACTCTACAATCGCAACGCCAACGAAACCGTACGTGTTTTTGTTGCTGTTGTTGTTGCGGGGGTTCGTGTCGCGGGAATTGGCAGGGAGGAATCGAAGCTGGCCGGCGGCCTGTCGCCACTCGCCAAAACGCCCGTCAGCCGCATCCCGATACGGACCGCGAACGCGGAGAAGCGAGCCCGCGCCGCCAACTGTCTGCCGCCGGAGTACGACGAGTCGAAGCTGAGCCCGTCCGAGATCCGGGCGCTGCGGTAAGTGAGCGAGCTGGGAGTGTTTGGGAGACGTGCTGACGGTTTTCGTTCTCGTTTTAGGGCCCAGAAACGGGCGGCCTGGCGGCAAGCGCGGCTAAAGTCGATCGAGAACGACGCGCTGCAGGCGCAGATCATGATCCAGGCGATGAATGCGACGGTGCTGGCGGAGGAAACAACGCAACAAAGCGCGGCCGGTGCCAAGGACGGCGTTGACGGTGCGCAATCCGCGAACGCTTCACCCACACCACCACCGGTGGCGTCGAGCAACGGCGAGCAGGTAAGATCTGTCGAACTCCTCAAATAAACCACGTCCAAAATGTCGTTCCTCCTAACGCCTCCCTCCCCATTCCAAAAAAAATAAAAATAAAAAAAACCCAGACGTGTCTAGGCTTGCCTGTGCTAGGCTCCTGTACTGTGTCCTCCACCCCTAACCCTCCCTCATCCCACCACACCACATCCGACGTCGACTCACGATGCTAGTACCATCAAACTTCTACGACCTGTGTTTTCTGCGCTCGAACCTCCCTTACCCGTAACTAAACCGTACACGTACACCAACACACACCGACACAATGTTACTAGCAGCCGGGATGCGTGAATGATGCCGACGACGACCCACACCAACACCACAGCGGCGGCGAGAACGAAGATGGGGAAGGGGAAGACGGTGCCGACCGGTTGGCGCGGCGGTTTCCACGGCTCGCGGTCAAATCGCGCCCCGGCAGCGAGGTCGTCGTACGCGAGACGGAAACGGTCGTGGAGGAGAAGGTGACCCGCCGCACGGAGGAAGCGCCCGGCGGTGGCGTCCGGACGGTTGAGTACATTGAGAAGGTCATCGAAACCGAGGTTAGCGAACGCGTCCGCAGGCTCCTCACTTTACGTGCACACCAACACACAAAAACACACACTCACACATGAAGCCCCCACGCGCACCTTCACAAGGCTTGTTCGTTCTGTAGTGCTTGCCCGGCAGTTTAGCAGCTTGTGACTTAACGTCTGTTCTATTGATCCGTCCTCAAGAAGGTCACGCTTATGCACGGCATATGCAGCACTGTAGACATGTAGTAGTGGCATGGGTGTATATTTTGATAAGAAAAAATAATGTCCAATTATTAGTCGAGCCAGTGTGAGCGAACGTCGCAGGATAAAACGAAATGATCGGATGAAACAGAAACAGCACGTACTCAGCGTGTACTTCCTCGAGGAGAAATACACCTATGCAATCCGCATTTGCGTAAAGAGCTTGTTAAAAATTAGCTGTTTTGTTTTTTTAGCCTGCTGTTTTAAAGAAACTTGTTTTACAATCGATTTGCTTGTTATGTTTAGCAGACTAGTAGTGATAAGTTCTTAAATGATACTGCCTTATTTGCAGTAAATTCTTTAATTTTTATTTTTATACTCGAAGTTAGTGACGACCGTTAAATATTTTCGAAAAAAAAAAATAAAATGGCAAGTTTGCTGTTTGCAAGTGTAAAAAGAATCAAGCATAGAAAAAAACTAATTCGGAAAGGAAGGTTGGCGTTACTAGAATATAGAAATTAATAGAATAGTGCGGTTTCATTTTTACGTTCACTCACTATATATAAGCGTTGGCTCCTATTATTAAGAAAGCTAGTCGTTAGCGCTTGTTCTGTTGCCATTATGGATGTTTCACCCATATTTCAAGCATTGTACTTTGCATTATATTTTGCTTTAAGAGTATTTATAGAAACAAAAAAAGTTATGTAAATGTTCTAGACCGATTTTAGTCGCACGGCACACGGGATAATTTTGTTTGCAGTTTATTTAGATATCGCACCCAATTTTGTTGCATCTCCAGTTTCGTATTCTTCCTCCTGTTGTGCTCTGTTTATTGATTTTGCTTTTGTTTTTCTCGATTGGTTATGATATAGGTCGAAACGATGCGTGAGAAGATCATTATGTTCGAGCTGGAGGACTCGTCGTCCGGGGATAGCGAGGAGCAGCAGGCGCAGCAGGCAATCGTTGAGCGAGCGGACGAGAGCAAAGGCGTCACTGAGACGGACGATGGCCATCGCTGGCCGGAAACGGAAGCGGACGGCAGTGAGTTGATGGATGATGACGAGGACGAGGACGAAGAGGATGAGGAAGAGCCGCAGCAGGAACCGGAACCAGTGCAGCTGCAAACGATCGTCGAGGTGATCAACCCGATGCTGACCGGCGACGGTCAGCCGAACGACATCGCAATCGGGCGCTACAACGACGCCGTTGCGTACGTGGGCGAGGCAGAGGACTCGCTGGTGGTGATGCCGCGATACGGCGCCTACGAGCACGGCACGTACGAGTCGATCAACGACAAGATGAAGCACGTGCTGCGCGAGCTGAAGCAGAACGAGAAGGTGCGCCAGAATCTGTCCAAAAGCCTCACGGAGGATGAAATACTCGCGCTGCAGGCGCAGGAAGAAGAAGAGCAGGACGTGGAAGAGGAGGAGGACGAATCCGAGCGGTACGAGGAGAAAACTGGAGCGATCGGTACGGTGTTCATGGTGCGCGAGCGGCTCATCAACGACTTCTACACGCACCAGAGCGAGCTGGCCCAGGAGCAACAGCATCAGCAGCAGCAGCGAAAGTACCAGCAGCAGCTGCTGGACGACGTCGCCTCCTACCATGACTGCGAGGTGATCACGAACCCGAACGCGGAGCGTTTCTCGCCGCCCGCCTGTTACGACAACCATTCCGGCCCGAGCCAGCTCTACCACCAGACGCTGCACTCGGAAAAGCTGAAGGCGGTGTTCGGCAGTGACGACGAGGACGAGGACGACGACGAAGAGGTGATGGCGGCGGCCGCCGACCATCGCAACGGCAATGCTATGGCTCACCCGATTAACGACAGCAAGCAGGAGCGGGAGCAGGAGGAGGAGGAGGAGGAAGAGGACGATGGCGAGAACGAGTCGAAAGCGGTGGCTTCGAGTGCCGCCGGCGTCACCGTCCCATCCGCAACCGCCATTCCAGCGTACGCAAGCAACAACGCACCGGCCGCCAACAACAGTGACAACAAAACCAGCAAACGCAAGAAGCGGAAAGGAAAGAAGAAGAAGTAGAAAAGGGCACGGCAAAGCGCGGTTCCAACCGTATCTTCCAGGAGAAGCGCCCCGTGACTTCTTTTCCACGTAGAGAGTGTGACTTCTTTTTCACGTAGCTAAAATGTGGTACGATTTTAAAACGAACACGTGACGGGTGTGTGTGTGTGTGTGTGTGTGGATGAGAGAGAACGCACACAAAAGTCAGCACACACGCGCCCGCAAAAAAAAACGGTACGAATACTGCGCAGGCAGCTGCAAGAGAACGAGAACCGCAACAGAAAGAGAGCTTCAGATATATAGATATATTATCCCAATAATTCTTAATAATTAGGTCTCAGTTTTAATAATTACTCCATTTTTACCTTCTTTTTTTTTAAATGCTAAATCAACTTATTCGTTTTTTTAATGCTGTATAGGATCGATTTGTTTGTTGTCCTTTAGCGATAAAGCCTTATCGGAGCCTGATCGATCCAGACTAATTCATTTTATTTATACGAATACACGTTACGTTCGACTGAGAAGGATAGAGTGGGAGCTAGTGCAAACAACTAAAAAAATTGAACGTAACGTAATATGCTGCAATAATTAGTTTTGTTTTAATGCTACTTCATTTCGCCCGCCCAACTTTACGTGTGCGAGGCGTATTGTCCCCCCCCCCCTCACGCTGTCGGTTACAAACTATATAAATTCTTTTTTTTTGTCCTTTGCGCCTGTATTGCTTTCACACATCAGGCTTTATTATATAATTAGCGTGTATTGAGCGCAAGAGTCCGCGCACACGGGGCGAGGGGCGAGTGTGACAGTATGTGTGTGTAGGTATGAGTGTGAGATTGTTGGGAAAAGGATGCCAAGCAGCCGACGCGAGCACTTTACGTGAACGGCCTCCATTCCTTCGTTCGGGCTTGTTCGTGCAGCATTTTCTTTCCTGTCGGCGGTCGGGCATCCTTTACCCACATACGATCAAAACGGGAGTAAAAATATATTTTGTCCTACTTTCGACACTGATCGTATCGTAGGTGCGTGCGTGTGTGTGTGTGTGAACGTGTGTGTCGCCCGGTATCGGTCTCCGGTATGGCAATATGTAAACCCAAGCGAAATAAAACTATTTAACTCGAACGATACTAACACTTATGCGCTGCTGTTGTTTTTTTTTCGAGAGAGAGAGAGAAAAGCACACCACCAGGGCGTTCCCCGTCGTCCGTTCGCGCGTAGAACGGAGCTGGGATTCACTACTACTACTACTGCTACTGTTACTATTAGCACTACTAACGCTACTTCTTCTATTCACTAACACAAGAAAGGCGAACGGAAGCGTTCCGTTCCGCCCCCGGAGGTTGACGCAGCGTAGAAATGGTAAAATGGTTGATTGGCGCGGTTGGTTGGTGTGCAAGCTGTCAAAGCGGATGACGTTTGACGCTGCGCACTGGTTGATCGCGGCTTAGTGTGACTCCTGCAGGACCTTCTTCGACGGTTTGCTGAGCACCCGGATGACGCTCGCCCGATTGTTGACGCTCTTCTTGCCCCCCGTCCCGGACTTCTTCTCCATCGTGCCGTTCTCGTTCGCGAGACCCAACATCGGGCTGCCACTCTTCAGCCGCTGGTGCTGGTGGGCGGGATGGGGCAATAAAAAAACAAAACAAAACACGAAAACCAACATGAAACAACGCGCGGATAGGCAAGGGCGCTTACCGTGCCGCTTACCTTGCTGTTGCTGCAGCCCTTTTCGCGCTCGTGCAGCTTGTCCTTGTAGTCGTGATCCTTCTTGTCGCCACCGTACGCCATCGGCGGTGCGCCTTTGCCCAGCCCGCCGCCCGGCTTATCGCGCAGCAGGTCGACCTTGGTGTGGTCCGGGTGGGCGAGCCCACCGGAACCATCCAGATGGTAGCCGTCGTGATGGTGGTGGGCGTGCCCATGGCCCGCCTCCAGCTCGTACTCGGCGGTGGGCTTTTTCGCACCGGTCGGTGTGGTGGTGGCGGTGGTGGCGTGCGATTTTCCGTGGTAATCGCCGAGCACACCGGCCGCGGACGGGATCTGCGAGATGTCCAGGATGAGGTTCTCCTTCTCCGGCTTGGTGATGATGTAGTTGACGCAGATCACCGTCTGGTCGCTCATGTTCTTCGTCTGGCAGACCATCGTGCAGCAGGACTGGATCCAGAAGTAGCCGGCGTTCTTGTTCAGGATGCGATAGAACGGCGTCAGTACTTGGCCCTTCTGGATCACTGCGGGCGAGGACAAATCGTACACAAATCGGCATGAGTATTGGGGGTAAGAACTTCCCGACATCCAGGACCAGGATCTAGTCGGTCCAAAATCGAAGTTCTGGACTTTCGAGCTAGCAGATCTTCGAAGCGTATCAATTTCAAAGCAATTTCCTTGAATAAGCTTTTAATCACGAACACACGGTCGTGTTCTTCAGGAGCTTGTTGTAGCGTCCATCTTCATCTCCTAAATCTTTCACTTCATCTCGTTTGGGGAGAGGAAACAGCGCAAAGTCTCCCCCAAGGTATCCCTTGGGGAGCTATAAATCCCCAAAAGCCCGTAAATGCTCCCAATATCCCGAATGAGATCAACACTTACGCTCACTGTGGCTCTTCTTCAGCTTGTGCGCGTCCTGGCCGTGGCAGAGGCTGTAGATGCTCTTCCCGTTCAGCTCGTCCGCGCTGTAGTCCAGAAAACTGGAAATCCTATCAGACAGTGAGAATCGTGCGGAGGCGGGCAGGGTTTGGGTGGGTTGGAGATTCAAAAAAACATTTGACGCGCCGTGGCCCAACCTACCTGTTCTCGCAGTGTATGATGGTGAGGTCGAGGCTGGTGCGGAACACGAACATGTCCGACTCGAGCTTGATCTCGTGCAGCGATGGCGGCGGCAGCGCGATCCCGATTCCGACCATCCCGATCACCGTCTGCTTGTCGGTGACGGCGCCGTGTTGCTGTTGCTGCTGTTGCTGCTGCTGCTGCTGGTCGTCCCCTTGGGTGCCCTTCTTGCGCAGATGGCAGAGCAGCAGGATGACCCGGTAACCGGACGACTTGAAGTGGCAGCCGCGCTTGGTGAGCGTCGACTTCATGCGGATGCAGAATGCGCGGTCGTCGCCCTCGTACGCTTCGCCGGGGAGCAGGCCGGACTTCGTGCCGGTCGGTTCCTTGCCGAGCTTCAGCACGGTGGGCTTCTCGCCCGGTTCGTCCCCGTAGCCGCCACCGTACGACGCGTACTCCGCACCCTTCTTCACGCCCAGCTGCTGCTCCACCTCCGCGTGGTCGTTCTTGTGCACGTAGTCGAAGATGCTGCTGCCGGTCATCTCCACCTGCGACAGGCCGAGGTAGATCGAAACCGTCTCGGAGATGTACAGGAAGCGCCCGTCCACGCCGGTCGAGATGGCGAACCCGTCCAGCGACTGCAGGATGTGCGTGCCGAGGTGCGTCTCGAACATCTCGTTGAAGTACTGCGGCGCGTTGTAGCTCTGGAAGCCGATCGGTTCCTTGCACCAAGACGGCACGCCGTTCTCGCTGAATTCCTTCAGCTTCAGGTAGCTGATCGTCAGCCGGATGATGGACGCCTTGTCCAGCTGGCTGGTAATGGCCGCCGGCAGCGGCAACATCTTCGCCAGCTCGTAAAACTCGTAGTTTTCCTTGCCTCGCCGCGACCGGGCCGCATCCCGGGATTTCTCCTTCCTCAGCTCGATCAGCCTAACCGGTGGGAAGACGTTAGTGGATATGGCGTTTTTTCACTTTCTCTGTCTCTTTATCTTGACTACCTACCCCGGCTCGACCGTGGCGAGATTGCTCGAAACGCCCGTGTTGTGGCCCTGGATCGAGGAGTACGTGATCGGGCAGAAGTCCTGCCCGGACACGATCCACGAGTGCGGGAAGCCGGAGTTGCTCATGCTCAGGGCGTTCGACATGATTTGCGATGAACGGTGGAAATTGCTATACTCGACTTGCAGGGAGGAGAAAGGGAACATAATGCTGGAAAAATAGACGACAAGTATCTTGCTTTTAGAACCTATTCCCAGGAAGATTTGCTTCGTTGCCTGCTCGAAGAAATATTGGTAGAAACCTGGTTCCAGAAAAGATTCGTTAAGTTTCCACTTGCTTGGAACTAGGACCTGCAATAGGCCGCAAATTTCGAAACGAATTTATATTTTCTACACACCGTTTTCCCGAACTATCCCTAAACACACGTTTGCACGGTAGCCAACACTGGGTAAAAGTATTTTCACTCCCTGGTGCCCCGTGTGTCGTCGCGCGGTTTTTCGATGTTAGCATTTCAAACAAAATACGTTAATGAGCGCCCCCTGCCCCAGTGCGGTGCCTTTCACCAGTGGGCTGCTGGAGGATATCTTTAAAAAACCCACGATACTTACGAATGCCGATTTCCCGGGATCCGTGGGTCGTTCGTTGGTTGGACGGCCGCCGCACAGGAAATTGGAAGCAACGATTGATTCTTCGCGGAGCGTTTTGCGATTCCGCAGCGGCACCACAAATTCAAACACCACACACGACCACTCACACGTTTTCAATTGTACATCTCGTTCGGGCAAGCGCCACCAGCGGGCGTTGCGTGTCGTCGCGGGATGACTGCACGCACTAGCGCCGCCCGTTAACGAAGGCGGTACTTTTAGGAAGCTCAAGTGGTCTGACTCACTGAACCGGACTATAGGCGCGATGTCCTAGGACAGCTGTTTTTGTTCTGCATCGATGAATCAGTTTCTAACGTAAGTTTACTCTTTTTTTATTACCAAGCAGATTTTCCACAACTCGAAAAGATTTTCGCATAGTTTTTTTCCCATATAAAAATGAAATTTCTGTCTTCTATTAATTTACAAATAGTGTTTAATCGTATCGATTCGATTTATATAAAGTTTAAAACATTTTGTTATAAAATTGGATTAAAAAAAACCTGGTAATTTTATGTTCAAGTTACTTTAGAACCTAGCCTTAACAACAGATTTAGTTATCTTTTTTTATTCTACTTATCTGGAAAATAAACAATGAATTATTTCGATGTAGAAAAATAATGTGATTGAAATGGTTTACCAAATTAAAATTGTATGGATAAAAAATAAATTTTATCTGGAAATAACAACAGTTTCAATTGGCATGAAATATCTATTCAGTTGTTAAATGAAATGTAAATGCATTACATTAAAATGATATTTAACATCAAATTTTATGAGCGCGTTAAAATCTAGACTCAGACCATCACTAAGTCCCGGATGAGAGGCAGCTCCGCGGAGGATAAGATAAAAAAAAAATTAAACAAATTGTGAGCAACCGTGAAGGCACTCAAAAAGCGTTCGTTAAAATTGAATGTGCTTGCGATGTGAACATTCGTCAAAAGCTTCCCGGGCTATTGTTTATAGCTTTGAAGAAATGCTGTTGATGTCATTTGATAGGAAAAAAAAGCCCACGCGAGCCTTTGAAGTCCTTTGGTTAACCGTAAAAATAATTTCGTTAAAATTAGGTTTCTGCGCAAAAACGTGCAATTGCTGTTTTCCAGGCACGTCTTGTGTTCTGTATTTCAAAGGCTTATTTTTACCGGATTGTAAAACTTTCAACCAACCATATTAACCAAGCCAAAGTTTTCTGTATTCGCCTCTGGAGTGGCCGAGTGCAGCACACCGATCTCGATCAGGACGTGATGTTTTTCGTTTTCCTTCCAATGAAACGAAATTATAGGAGGAAAGCAGTGAATGTTTTTTATACCAAGACGAATCGTTTATTTGGAAGATTATTTACTAGCAAAAAGTACACTACTTATTTAACATCTATCTTATTATCGTCCTACTGTGGTGGTCGCCGAGCCGTATGCTCACCGTAGTGCAAATGGGAAATGTTGGCCCACTCGTACTTGGGCTCGTTGGCGGATGTGACCGTTGCGGTCGCCTGCCGCTTCCGGATCGGGCCGAGCGTGTTGGGCCGCGGGTACGGGTTGTGCCGATCGAAGTAGTAGCCGCTCGGGGCGTGCATCACGAAGCTCACATGATCGAGCGGACGCGGTTCGTCTTCGTCCGGACCGATTTGGTACGTACCCGGATCGAACCCTTCGTTCGGTGGTGGGCTTTCCACGGTCGGTATCAACCACGTCAGCACTGCGCTCTTCTCATTGAACGCGTCCATAATCAGGCCCCGGATCTGCGCGTAGTACGTGTTGTCCTTCGTGTCGATCAGCGAAACGATGTCACCGACCTCGTACCAGAAACTCTGCGGAAGGGAAAACAACACGGAGATGTTTTTGCAAACAAGATGGCCGTGCATGAACGGTCGGTAACGTGCGATTGCTTACCTCATGGAATACTTTCGCCACCGAACGCGCCCGTATCGTTTCTTCGTCCAGCGTCGGTATTTTCGGCACGACCTTCCGCGGTTTCGGCCTTGGTGTCGCCGGTTTCTTCACGCCCCGCAAACTCACACGCTCCTTCGGCGGCAGCTCGAGCACGGTCCGTTTGGGCGTCGGTTTACTTGGTCGCGGAATTAACGTGGGCTTCGTGAAGATGGCGTCATCGGCCGCGTTGCTCGGAGATGCCGCCGTCGCCGTCGCTATGATCGTCGTTGCCGTTTCCGCAGCCGTTTCCAACGTGCTCCTCGCAAACCCGCACAATCCGCTCGGGCCGGCTTCCTCTTCGTCGCGATCCGACACCGGTTCCAGCGGCGGATTACATTGCACATCGTAGCATGCGTCACACAGTAGCCACCGGTCGAGTGTTATCCACCGCGGGGACGCGTTCGTACCGCACGTGGAACATTTTTTCACCTTTGGCGCCATTCGGTGTGCTCATTGCCGGAATAAGCACACTTTGCAATCAAAACCAAACTACCTTTGTTTCGTACGACAAAGCGCTTCGTGTGGCTCTTTTGTTTGACACCGGCCGTTCAGAGCTATAGTTTGTGCTTTTGTTTACAAACAAAATCTCCTGCGCTATGGAAGTGTGCAAGCGCTCAAGGTAACGTCATACCGATCGAACTGACAACTCTGGCAGGATGAGTGAAAAACTTCATACTATGTTAACAGTTGGGATTAAATTGTAAGACCTAAGTGTTATTAGCGAATTTGCGTTCCAAGAAAATAATAATGACGAAACAATTATGGTTTTGAGCGGCAGACAAATAACTACTCTATATTTTCGTTTTCAAATAATATAGTCTGGACATTTATTACAAAAGTTGCAAGAACTTTTCTGAGCCTTTCCAAAGTATCAACCGTTGTGGTAGTCCTCTCTAATGTATGGACAGTATGAAAAAAGAAAACGCTTTGGCCTCCTAAAGATTACGCAAAAATTTTCACTAATTTTAAAACATTTCCCAACCAGCAGGGAATAACAATAAACATGCTCACAGCTTATCTTTGCGCAACACTCGAAAGGGTTTCGCCCGGTGAGTTGAACAATGAAATCAGAACGAAATCAAGTACCCGTGCACCGTAGAAAATCGGGATGAGCGGTATAAAACGCGCGCCAATCGAACTACTAGTATTCACTAGCGCGGCGACGGTGGTGTGCGTTGGTTACTATTTTCTCCACGTGTTTACGCGGCGCCATGTTGCTCCGGTGGTGTTGGCAGTTTGGTTTGCTGGCCGCATTCGCCGTCGCGGCGGACGAGCAGCCACTGTTCGGGCTGGCGCGACTGACCGAAACGCTACAATCAATCGACGTGCGCTATCTCGGCAACGAAACGCTGTGCGACCAGCAGCTGCTGGCGCTCGTTGCTGGCGTGCAGGATAAGGAGTTCTGGACGTTAAAGCGTAAGTAGCGCGTGTGACGCATCGTGCGGCTGTCAAGTGCGGTTAAAAGTATAAACGGTGCTAGCAAACTGACGTCAAGTGGTTGGCGATTCCATGTGTGTGTGAGTGACGAGACTAATCCAAATACATTATTGACACGAGATCAATCCGTAGTTCAAGTGATATGAGTGGGTGGGTGGGAAAATTAGTCCAGTAATCGACATTACGATCTCACCGGCTAAGTCAACAAAGGCCGTTCTTATCTAAGTCAATAGTAATATCGCTACTCGCCATGCAGTGACAAATGTCACTCTCGTGAAGCATCGCTACGGTCGCTACCAAGTTGATCCACACGAAAGTGGCATTTTTAATTGCATGCCATCCGCTCGTGATCCGTTTATTGTACCTCCTCTGTATACTCCTCCGTCTATTAACGACGCTTCCCTTCCGGTCTTCGCAGTGTTCGATTCCTGGGGTAAATGGCCGGCCGGCATTTTTTCCGGTAATCTGTACGAACTGGGTCACTACGACCAGTGCGTCGACATGCGGTACGGCAGCGACCGTACTCTGACGGGTACGATACGTGGTCGCTATTGCTTCCTGACCGTGCCGTTGGAGAACCTGCTCCCACCGCAGCAGCAACGCATCATGCCCGGCACGTCCGGCGATCTGTGGGCCGTACGGCTCGGTGCCTGCATACCTGCCGCCTGCACAGCCCATCACTTCCAGCAGTTCCTCAACAAAACCGTACCGAATCTGCCGCCTGTTCGACTTACCTGCAACTCAGTTACGCCACCGCTCGGTACCGGTCAGTGGATCGCCATGTAAGTATCGTCTCGCAGCCCTCTGTCACACAGGAACAGTCACGTACTAAGCAGTCCGTTCCAGTGCCGTGTTTGCGGTGATAGCGCTGCTCGCGGTGGGAAGCACGCTGTATGAGACGGTCACACTCTGCCGGGGTTGTACGCCCCGCCGCAATCTGGTCATCTTTTCGCTGTACAGCAATGGACGCAAGCTGCTGGCGACGAAGAGACGTGTGCCGGAGGAAGCCGCCACGAAGTCTGGCACGATCGACTGCATCAACGGCATCCGCGTCATCTCCATGGCATGGGTCGTGTTCAGCCACAACTACACGCGCGTCGGCATGGAGCCACTGATCAACTCGCACGCCATCTTGCCGGTAAGCGGTGCAAACGACCTTCTGTCAGTTTTAAGTAAACGGAGGGCCATTCCAGTTATACTAGTTTGAGAGACGATGCAACGAAGGAGTGAAGTGTTTGCACATGTCTGGTTCGCGTTGGACTTGGAATGTCAGATGTTTACTTACGATTGACAGACAAGTAGTTTGTCTCGTTCTTAACGTCTCAATCGTTCAAACACCACCAGTGGCTCGAGTCGTACCACAGCGTTCTCGTCGTCGCGTCTACCGTCTCCGTGGACACATTCTTCCTGCTGAGCGGGCTCCTCACGTGCTGGAGCATCCTGAACGCGCTGGATAAGCGGGGCCGTCTCAGCCTGCCGATGATGTATCTGCACCGTTACTTGCGCCTAACGCCAACCCTGGCCGCACTCATCCTCTTCTCTGCCGCGCTCATGCGCCACACCGGCTCCGGTCCGTTCTGGGACGGTGCGATGACCCTCACGACCGATACGTGTCAGAAGTATTGGTGGTCGGCGCTGCTGTACGTGCAGAACTACGTCAACCCGCGCGAGATATGCCTCGGCCACACCTGGTACCTTTCGGTCGACATGCAGCTCTACCTGCTGTCGCCGTTCATTATCTACCCGTTGTGGCGTTGGGGACGCCGGATGTTGCTGGTCGTGGTGGCACTGATCGTCGCCTCGATGGCAACCGTCTTTACGATGTTCTTCGTGCACGAGCTCCGGCTATCGTTCCTCGCGGTGGATGGGGAGCGTATCCGGCACATCTACACCTACTACCCGACGCACACACGTGCTGGTGCCTGGCTCGTTGGGGTCATCTACGGCTACCTGTTGCAGCGCACGAAGAAACACTACGTCCTGCTACCGCGCTGGTCGATCGTGGTCGGCTGGGTCGGGGCAGGGTTCACCATGCTCGCCGTGCTGTTCGCTGACCATCCGATACAGCAGCCAGACTACGACAAGCTGCCGGTGGCGGTAGACGCCACATACGAAGCACTGAACCGTGTGTTTTGGGCCGCCGCCGTCGGTTGGATCGTGTTCGCGTGCGTCAACGGGTACGGTGGAGTCGTGAATGAATTCCTCGGTGCGACCGTCTGGCAGCCGCTCGGCCGTCTTTCCTATTCCATCTATCTACTGCACCTGCCGATCCAGGTGATGATGGCCGGCACGATCCGGGTGCCGTACTACTTCACCGATGTGCACGCGGTGTACCAGTTCTGGGGCGACATTGGCTTCACGCTGACGCTCGCCCTGCTCTGGACGCTGCTCTTCGAATCACCCATCATTGGACTGGAGCGCATATTGTTTGGACTTGGGCGCGAATCCTCCAAGCGTGAGTAGTCACAGACGAACCAAACGGTTGTGTATCCACGAAGATCTAACTTTCCTTTCCATCCCGCCTCCAGCGAAAGACGCATCGAATGGACGAAATGGTAGCGATCAGCATGCCGCGGTGCCTAATAACCACCACACCGTCCTACCAAAAACGCTTTCATTGACATTGCAAACAGCCCGGCTCTAGCAACAACAACAATGCGTACGTAAACAAACCGGCCCGCACTAATTTATGACAGTAATGACACAAGACCGAAACAAACACACCGAGTCCAGTTTACAGTAGATAGTAGGAAGAAGAAAAAAAACAGAAAATAAACCTTTATTACGAGTGTAACGAGTAAGAATAAACTTTTGATACGTACTACCACCGTCTCTCTGCTGACTACTAATGACACACAGCTGTAAAGGTTCATCTTAACAATAGCTAATAACTCTCCACTCTTTCTCTCACCGCCGTCGATTCTCCCTCTCTCACTCTCTCTCTCTCTT